>OZ025291.1:30803029-30823029 GCA_964019185.1 Maratus speculifer
GAAATACTATTTTGTATATTGTCCAAATTGTTAACAGTTAGATTCAAGTTAATCATTAACATTTATTATTAAATTGTATTAATATAATTAATTAGTACAACTATACAGTTATTCATACATGCATATCAATTCAACATTCAGTATAAAATGTATTATTGCAATTTAGCAGATGCATTTCTATTATAGATAAATGCATAATTTCTATTTTATTTCCGTCCTTAGGGTTATTTGGTAGACTATAATAATATAATATTGAGAGCAAAAAAGATAAAATCTAATTTCCATATAGAGTCAATTAATTTTCAAAACATATTTTTTAAATTGTTATTTCGAATTTTCCAGCTTTTTTATTAGTACTAAGGGATTAATTTCCTTCGAGATGAATTTTTCCGAAAATTTATTTATTTCGAAATAATTACTGTCTGCTTATTTTCAAAGAAAAGATATTACAAATTTAGAAATTATAAATGAATTTTTATTGCTAGTTTCATACTGCTGTGATTAAAATAACAGAAAAAGTTACAAATTTAATTTTTAGTTTATGTTTATTTAAAATTATATAGTAACAAAAAAGTCTTAGTCTATTGTAAATCATTTGATTACTTTAAGTTTAATTTAAAATTTGCACTACGCAATTTCAAATAGGTAAATGCGTAATTTGACATGGTATTTATTAAAATTATAATACAAGGGAAACTCATAAATGAAATTTAAGTTAGTTATAAAGAATCTGCACAAGTCCAAAATTTAAAATTGATGAAAAATCAATAAACACTTTGCGACACAAAAACGGTACATATTTTAATTATTTACTTAATACAACTGTATTTCATAAATTTTTCATTATGTTTGAAGATTATCTATTATTTATATTTTAAAAAAAAGAAAAAAAACTTTCAGGAATAAAATGCAATAAAAATCCTCCAATAAGGCACGTTCAGAACTTGCAGCTTTTATGATTACGAAATTTCTCGGATTACATGACTAATGCTAGGGAAAACATGTAGAAGTTAGAATGAAACAAAAAATTAGAGCAAGACACGTTTTTATTCTTTAAATAACTTGAAAAATACTCAATATATAAAGTACATTGCATGTATATAACTGTAAAATAAAAACTGCACTGTAGGCATACATTGTAGGTTTTACTGCAATGTATGAACTGCAATGTACTGCAATGTAATGTATGTAAAAGAATACTATTGCTATAGTATTCTTTTAACCTTTTCATGGGCAAGGTACTTCTATACCATAGGTTCCCAACCTTTAATGAACCACCGCCCCCCTTAGAAGAAAAAAATATTCCGACGCCCCCCCCTCTTCCATAATGGCTAATTATACCAATTAAAATATTATTGCATATTATCTATACTTATTTTTTTGTCCATTTATTAAGAAACACAAAATAAATATTACAATTAAAACGACTATCAAACGTAATAAAAAAATGTTCAGTAAAAGTTTTAAAAATAAACACAAAATAAAATTAAATAAACTAGCTAGAAAGGTGCATTTAATAAGTTAAAGATGTCATGTACCTAAAAAATATTATTATATATAAAAACACGTTTTTAAAAGCTTAAAACTTCGAATATTATACGCCGAGTGCTTTCGATCAGAACTTCATTATCCTCAGGACAGCTTTGTTTATTTACTGAAATACCTTTTCGTTCTCTAACGCAGGGCTAGAGAATATGTCCGATCTGACGATCTAGGATTGGGGGTAATTTTGCAAAAACACATATATGCAATTCATTTCAATTTGAGAGACAAACTTCATAATTCCCTGTGATAGAAAGATTTCACTACAAATAAAAATGATTCGTATTTATTCGAATTTTACAAAATTGATCTCGGAATAATATGTACTTTAAATCAGGGTTGATTCTGTTCCGAATTTTCCGAAAGTGAAAAAAAAAAAAAAAATGCGCGAATTTTGTCACGCGAATTTTGCGACCGCGAATTTTGTCAAAAGAGACAAAATAGCAGCAAATTTCGTCAAAAGATTGCGCAAAAAGGCAAAATCGTCAAAAGATCGTGAAAATAACCTCGCAAAATTCATCTGAAAATCATGACCCCCCCCCCCCCCCCATACAGACACAAATTTCATGAAAAGGTCGCGAAAGAACTGCGAATTTCGTCAAAAGTGGGATAATTACCGATTTCGTCAAAAAAGACGAGCAAACCACAAAACTCTTTAAAAGATCGTGAAATAACAGCAAGTTTCAACAAAAATCACTAAAAAATGCAATTTTTTATTTTGCAAGATTGAAAAAAAAAACGTCAAAAAACGCAAAAAAACATCGTACTCGGAGTGGATTCCCCCCACACTCTTTAATTCATCCCGCTGAAACCTTTCAGAAAATTTGCTATGAATTTTTTTCATTCTGACTTACTTGTTCCGAATATACCTGCGCATAAGTTGAGAAATATTGAAAAAATAAATTTTATATACCTATTGTAATATACCACTTTTCTATAACATACCGTAAAATTTTAGATAAATTTTCACGCAAATTGGGGGAAATGTTAAAAGTAACAACATTTTCTGCATCCCTGCTGTAACATAACTCGTATGTAAACAAAACTGCACCTAGGCTAGGATGATCAAGTTTTGATCGAAAGCACTCGGCGTATAATATTTGAATTTTGAAGTTTTTACAACTGAGTTTTTACATCTAACATCTTTTAGATTTGTGACCACTTTAACGTATTGAATGTTTCATAAATAATAATGTGAATACACATAAAATCAATAAGAATTTAAAATGCAATAATATAAACATAAAATCAATAAGAGAAAAATGACATAAACATAAAATAAATAAAGAAAAAAATGACAAACATAAAATTAATAATAAATAAATAAATATATATATATATATATATATATTAATGAGATGGTTGAGGCTGATGAAATTTTAACAAATTGTTAATGTCGGGTTCCAATTGTGTTGACAGCAGTCGTAAATCACCACGTTCAGTGACGTGCAGTCTATTTCTCTTCCTAGCCAATAAAGTAGATGCTGCACTGAACCCACGCTCAACCAGATAAGATGACGGAAAAGCAATTAAAAATTTTTGCACTTTTGCCCACAACCCAGGGTAGAGAGTTGGTATAGACTTCTGAAGCCAGAACTCTTGGTACCCTCTTCCAAATTTTACTTTTAATTCTTCATTAGTTGTAAGTTCTATGAGTTCCTCTTCTAAATTTGATGATTCTACTTTATCTACATTTGCGAAAGGTTCTAAAACCCAACTCGACATGTCCAAATTTAAAATGTCCTGGAATCGCTCATTAAAATCAGTATGAAGAGCGTCCAAGTGTTGGCAGTAAGTTAGTAAATCTTCCTGTTTTGCAGAGACTGCTGCTAAAGTAGGAAAATGGCTGTATTCACCTCTTCCCAGATTTCGCTTAAACATAACAAGTTTTCTCACAAAAGCAGCTATGACATTTTTTGTTTTAATTAAATTTTATTCTTCACCTTGCAATTGTGAATTGATTTCATTGAATATTCTAAAAAGGTCTGTCAAATAAGCAATGTCGTTTTTTGATGTTATCAGGTTTTCGCGCAATTTTTCGTCTCTGTTTTCGAGGAAATCCAACACTGTGTCAAATAGTTTGAAAAAACGATTCAAACAAATACCTTTCGAGAGCCAACGAACTTCTGTGTGTAAGAGCAGGTGATTGTAATCTTCGTCATTTTCACTACAAAGTTAGCCAAATAATCTGTCACGCAAAGAATTGCTTCTAATCTTATTCACTGCTGTAATAGCATAATAAAGCGAAGCATGCAGTCGTTCATTCAGTTTTTTGGCAACCAAATGCTGACGATGAATAACACAATGTACGGCAAGTACATTTGGTACTGCTTCTTTCAAACGTGCTATGAAACCCTTATGACGCCCCGTTATTGCTGGAGCACCATCAGTAGATGCTGACAAAATATTACAAATAGGAATTTCCTTCTCTTGAAGAAACGTATCCATGCTGTTAAATATGGATTCTTTTTTCGTATCCGTTTCCAAATTTTTGGCAAATAATAACTCTTGACAATTTTTTTCTTCTTTTATGAATCGGACATATGATAAGAGAAGGACTTCGTTATTTGGCAGTATTGATTCATCGAGTTGAATGGAAAAATTTCAAGTTTTTCAGAAATTGCATAATGATGTTTCAACGTCTTTGGCCATTTCATCTAATCTTCTTTGTACAGAATTATTACTCAGAGGAATTTTCGTAATGATTTCTGACGGTGTTTTATGATGAAGAACAGTTGTTATTACCTCCTTCACTGCCGGCAAGAGTAATTCCTCGCCAATTGTATGTGGTTTTCCCGCTTTTGCAATTAACAATGCAATGTTATATGAAGCTCGCAGTCCGTCATCCTCTTGTTTAGAAGACAGCTCAAAAAGGTTTGATACAGTTCGCTGTTTTAAATGTTTCTTTTCTAGACCTTGAAAATAAGATAAATCTTTATCCTTTTTATCAGCATGTATTTTATACAAATGCTCTTGTAATCTAGAAAGCTTCATAGCTTTTGGGCAAATTAAACACATAGGTAATGATTGGTTTGTAGGAGAATGAGTAAATCCATATTTAAAATATTCAATACTATATTGCCTGCATTTCTTCTTAGATGCAGACATTCTAAATACAAAATATAACAAAGTTTAAATAGATAAACCTTGCATTATATTTACAGATAGGTATAAAAATAAGGACTATAATGCTTTTACCTTTCACTCAGAATAAATGAATTTCTTGAGCAAGTTCGTAATGTAGTTTGGTTTTGAAATCTCTAATCAGGCATCAAGTAGCCATATTTCTTACATTTTACGAAATACCGGTTTTGAAAAATAATTCTAGTTATTAAACTTTTAGTGAGTTTAATATAGCAAATTCTTCACTAGTGGTCTATATAATATTTTAATCAACGTTTTTGTTACTAAATCAAAAGGTTAAATTACATTTTTATTTCACCAAACACGACAAAATCAAAATACTCGTCACTGCAAGAATAATAATAATGATAATAAAATACAGCATTCAAAGCATAAGCTTCCGCAATCCAACTAGAATACCACGTGACCACAAACGGAGAAAAGGGCGGCAAAAGCATTGTGCGCCACTGGTTCGAATGGAAAGTTCTCCTACGCTGCAAGTTGCGACACGTGAAGGCAGATCCCATTCAAGCACTAGGCTGGTTTTCATAGATTTTCATTCAAAGTTATGTTTAAGATTTTTATCATGCGCCCAAGCCACTGTTGAATTAAGGTACTTTTCTCCGGAAGGGATATTTCTGGTTCTGGGGGGAGGGGGTAATTGCCCGTTTTGACCATTGAAAACACAAAATCTCAAAACTTGCGGGGGGGAGTGACATTTCAATGCTCCGGGGGATGCCCCCTGAGCCACCCCCTGTATTCAACACTGGCCTAAGCAACTAGTTTCATTATATTAGATTAATTTTGAAACACGATTAATAATACCACGGAATATAGTTTCATTATATTCATTTCTTAAATAGATAAGGTTCGTCAGGACCGCCCCCCTTTATTGTCTTAACACCCCCCATTTTCCCCTGGACCCGTCACCGCCCCCCTGGAAGGCTCCAGCGCCCACTGGGGGGCGGTACCGCCCCCGTTGGGAACCTATGTTCTATACGTTAAATATCACATGAATGAATGACACCAAAATTTGCAAAGAAATTTTTTTCAAAATAGTAGCTATTGTGCACGTTCCTAATAAAAAGAAATTTTTCGTACCAGTATTCTGTTGCAAATATGGCAATTAATCACGAAATTTTTATAATATTTCTTCATTTATTTAATGAACTAGGAACTTGGACGTGATAGTTGACAGAGTACCTATGGAGAAACACCTAACCTCTAGTAAGAAATGAGACATAGAGCAATTCAAGTTATAGCCAAAGTCTGACAAACATAACGTCAGAAACACGGGGGGGGGGGGGAGGTGAAACCTGTTCCCTAAAAGCTAAAGGCCCTTTAAACGCACCATACAAAATAAATGAAATAGATAAAAGAATAGATAAGATAAATCAAAAAAAAAAAATGCTTACAAATATTTATAAAAGTATTTACAAATTAAAGACTAGGAGATGGTGAACGTACAGGAAAGAAAAGTTGAAATAAAAACTAGGAAATGTTATCCCAGTTGTTCTTAGAGTCAACGAGAGTTTACATCATAATTTGAAATATTTTGCAAAGCAGGGTTTGGAATAGAGGGGATGTTGTCAAAAAAATTTATGGCTAGCTTTTGATAACAAAACGAATAGGAGAAATATTAAGATCTGAATGGATAACAGTTTCCTGGGATACCAAGGAGGGTCTTGTTCTTAATAACCTGATTTTTTGTAGATTGGTTTTAGCCGCTGAACCCCAGATATGAGTCAAATATAGAAGTATGGGACGAAGTACTGTTTTGTATAATAGCACCTTATTGCTCGTACGCATCTCATGACTGTACAGGAGATGGGCGAGGTATTTTTTCCTTTGTAGAACTTCTGAACGGTATAGTCGATTTGCTTGCGCTAAGTGAGAGTACAGTCCAGGAATACACACATATATTTTATCTCCAGTCCGAAAGTAATGAAGAAGCCATCAAGAAAAAGAGGTGGAGAGGTGAAGCGGTTACGCGTAACGATAACAGCCTGCGACTTATTAGAGTTAATTTTAATTCGCTATTTGGTGAAAAAGCATTCAAGTTTGCGTATGTGTTGTAGAGTATACTCGTGCATAGTAAAAATATTTTTGTCACGAGCCATCACAGTTGTGCCGTCCGCGTTGATAGTCAACAACGTATGTGGAGAAGTAGGAATGTCGTAGATATAAACTTTGTAAAAACAGGGGCCTAATTTAGAGCTTTGTGGTACGCCCGCATTAATCGGGCGAAATGAGAAAAAGATGTTGGCATAAGCATGTTGGCATAGGATGAAAGCAAAATGTTCTGCCACGAAGGTATTTAAGGGTTAAGTGCAAATGCGCAGTGGGAACTTTCAACTTTAAGAGTTTGAAAATAAGGCCAGATAGCCAAACTAAATTCAAGTTATAGCCAAAGTCTGACAAACATAACGTCAGAAACACGGGAGGGGGGGAGGTGAAACCTGTTCCCTAAAAGCTAAAGGCCCTTTAAACGCACCATACAAAATAAATGAAATAGATAAAAGAATAGATAAGATAAATCAAAAAATAAAATATGCTTACAAATATTTATAAAAGTATTTACAAATTAAAGACTAGGAGATGGTGAACGTCGAAAGCCTTCGCGACATCAATAAAAAGGGGGCCAACATACTCAGAATTGTCAAATCCACCATGAAAGAATTCAACCACCCTAAGCAGTTGGTGTGCGGTGGAGTGTTTGGGCCTGAACCCAAATTGATCAGGTATGTCAGGTAAAAAATTTTGCAGGCGATAACAAAAATATGCTCAGTAAGTTTACCAAGGAGAGGAAGCGAGCTAATGTGTCTGTAACCCCTAGCCATAGAAGAGTTTCCTCCAGGTTTCTTGATCGGAGCACAGTCTTTTTCTATTGATCCAGAAAATAATGAAATTTAAAGCAAACATTGATCAGAGTGGCTAGATAACAAGCATACTGAAGAGGGAGATTTTTGATGGATAAATCAGTAATTCCGTCATGCCCAGGGAACTTTTTTGGGAGGTAGAATTTTAATCACCGCAGTGATTTCTTCAGGGCTGGTCGGTTCAATTGATCTAACATGCTCAAGGGCCAAAAATCTGCCAATAACACGGTCCAACACTCAATCTATAGTGTCTGTATTCAAAACATCACTATGCGGTTGAAATTGATCTTCATGTTCATCAGCGAGCACCTCCACTTTTTCATTGTCGAGGTATTTGTATCCAGCACACGTATGGATTGGGTGATAGGGGCAAAGGGGATTTCCTGACTCTTTTCATATAATTCCAAAGAGATTTATCCGTCGGAGTCAGGGGGTAAAGTCAGTCCATTTACTGGATTTGAAGTTTTTGATATCGCTTTTAATAATAGCATTAAGGCGGTTCATATCTGCACGGACGCTGGGGTCCCTGTTGGCTTGCTAAATGCAACGGAGGCTATTACGCTGTCTAATTTTGATTTTAATATCTTTAGGCAGGGATTGATAGTTCTGTAGTGCGTCATGACATTTGGATGCCTCCAGAGAATTTTGAATTGTTTTAGTAAGGTTAGTGACAGCCAAATTTATATTCTCGACAGAATTGATCTCGTCGAAAGGAGGGGGTGCATCATTGATTGTATTGATATAGTAATGCCAATCATAAACAAAGGGGGTAAGAAGGAAGGGAGAATGGGATTACAATCGATATTGATTTGGATAGGGTGGTGATCCAATGCGAGAGCCGAAATAGGTGTGATGGTGTAGGGAAAAGAAATGTTATTAAGCAGAGTCAGATCAATAGTCGAAATATTTCTCCTAGGGCAATAACGGGTGGATGAAGAGAGGGCTGCAATTTCAATACCATTGCTGGTACAGTAATTATGTAGGGTTCTCCCTAAGTTGCCCATATTACTATTGAGACACCAAGTGGGATGATGAGAATTGAAGAGATGACATATTTATCTAGCCGAAAAGATTATTATGGGAAGAGCCGAATGATTTGAAACACAGAGATAAATGGAGGAAATGAGAAAAGAGTTTCGATGGTCTAAATAAATTTTAACATTTGTGTTCTCAAGGAGGTCAAGAAAGAGAAAGGCATATGAGCATGGGTGACCCTTCTACTCACGAATATAGCCGTCCCGTCATAAGGCGAAATACCAGAATTTTCATAACGAGGAGTAAAATAGGATTTAAAATTTTGAATATTGAGGTCCCTGAAGTATGTGCTACGAACCTCCTATACAAGAATGAGATCAACAGGGTTATCAATGATGAAATTCCTGAGCTCAGCAATCTTAGATCTGAGGCCAATGGCATTTAAGAAAAGATTTTTGAAAAAACCGATTACTTGGTTTTAGGAGCAGAGCTAGTAGGGCTCAGAAAGTTATCCGCACTAAGAACACTAAGAAAATAAGTATTTTTTTAATCAGAAGATAATTTCTGAAAATTTTCTAAGATATTAGAAAGTTTAGTAAAATTTTCAAGAATTAAATCGAAGTCTTTAGAGTTAGATATAACAAAATTCAATAGGTTATTTTGATCAAATATTTTAAAAATATTTTCTGATGGTAGCACCATAGGTGCAGAAGCAATTTGCTTACTGCCGTTTAAGAAACCTTAGTTTTAGAAGAATTATTGTTGGTAGAAAGAGCAAGTAATACAGGAGTAGGATTATTTACTGTTGGCGCCACTTTTGTTGTTATGACGTCACTGCATTTACCTTCCCACAGATGTTTCTTCATTCCTTCAGTTTGTTGTTTTGACGCCGTCAAGGCAAGTCGCAGCTCTAAGAGCACGCATTATGTAAAAAATGAACAGTCCGCTATTTTTTAAAGCTATCGACATTTTAATTCATATTTATATTCGCATTCGCAAACAGTAACATTTTGGTCAGTCGAGCTCATACGTATTTATATTAAATAATAATAATAATAATAATTTTGTCTAAAATACTGAATTGACAGCGCAGAAAAATAAATTTATTCTTTCATTCGAAGCTAAGAATATTGCAACATAACTATTTATTTCTGCAATTTTACAAAATTGGATTACGCAAGACAGAATAAAGCAAAGACGAAATCATCCGTTTATCAGAAAAGGTAGGAAATATTCGATTATTCTTTTTGATTTCATAAGTTTCTAAAATGGATCCGCTTGAAAAAATAAAAAAGAAACTCGCAGCTATAAGAACAGCAGTTACCATGTGAAGGAGTGACCTTTGTAATAAAGGCACTCTAGCATGTTTGAGATCGTGACGTCAATGATTTAACATGTGTAAGCGTGAAAGCGACATCTATCCCCTCTTTTACTTTAACTTTCTAGAGCGTGTGTGTCTCTTTCGGATTCTATAGTTATGTCGCGGTTAGAGGTAATATGTAAATTTGTAGTATCTCAGTTTGCAGCATATAAAAGCTTGGAGTTTGAGTGTGTGTAAAGTGTGTCTCTGGCGGCGTTGGCCGACTGAGTGTGTCTCTAGCGGCATAGCCAGCTAGTGGCGTCTAGCAGTGTGTGTCTAGCGAAGTGGGTCTAGTGATATTAGCCCGCTAGGAGTGTGTTTAGCGGCATTGAACAGCTGCGTTGATTGATCCAGAGCAAGCGATATCGAGTGTTAGCGAGCCTCCAGTGAGTTGGCAAGGAGTTTTGGAATTCGCCTCGAGAAGTTGGCCGGTGGTAAGAAGTTAATAGTAATTACGTTGTCTAGTTCAAAGTTAATAAAGAAATATATACAGCCACGGGCTATCTAATAAGATTTTATCTAGCAGCTTAGCCGAAAGATAGCGGAGAAGTAATCTGAAGTGCCCCGATTGAGCTAGTTCCGGAGCTGTGAGTATGAGTTTAATCTTTTAGTAGTGCTCTCAGTTGTTAAAATTACAGACTTGCTCCACTCCCCTTGAGCCCTTATTGTTTTTAAATAAACTGTTTTTATCTTAGTTCCTGAGTTATGTCTGCATTTAACCCCCAGCACGAGCACCCAACTGTTACAAATGACACCCAACGTGTGTTTACCGTTACAACCAAATTAATAGCTAAAATTGATACTTTAATTAATGAGGAAAAAAAGGAATCCGATGATCATTTAGAAAATCTGGAACAGTTAAATGAAAAGGAGAAATCGCTAAAAATTTAAGTAGCGAGATAGAAGCTGCCATAAGTATTGCGAAGGATTATGAGAATGATATTAACATTAGTGAAGAATATAGTGAGAATATCGTAAGAGCTAAATTCTAAATTAAGAAACAAATTAAGCGTTTAGAAGAGGGTAAGGTTCTCAATCAAACTCAACCAAAAACTACTCTTACAAATGATGCATTTAATATTAAATTACCGGAAATTTCTCTCCCGAAATTTTCAGGAAAACCAGAAGATTCGAGTTCATTCAAATTACAATTTGATAAAGTTATAACATCTAACGAGCAATTGTCTGAAACTCAAAAACTTCATTATTTATCAGCATCTTTAACAAACGAAGCAAAAATTTTGCAAACGACAGAAGATACATTCGCTTTTTTAATTTAGGCATTAAAAGACAGGTATAAAACAATAGAATAGCTGTTGAAATACACATAATTTCACTTTTCGAAGCAGATAAAATTATATAACCTTCCGCAAAAGATTTGCGGAATTTAGTTGACACCGTAAAGAAAAGCATTCACGCATTAAAGGTTGTGGATTACACAAGAAACAGCCTTTCCGATGTTTTAATTCTGAATATTATTCTTCAAAAATTGGATAAAGATACGGAAAGAGTTACGAAATGAATATCAGTTCAAATGAAGTTCCAGAAATAGACAATTTAATACTATTTTTAGAGAAATGTTCTCAAATCTTGGAAAAAAATAGTAAAAACATTTCAGCAAGCCCCAAATCAAACCAAGAGCGTAATTGTAAACAAAAATCTCTCTTTGTTATGTCAACTAATTTAATTAATTCATGTGTGTTATGTAAGGAAAATCATGCAATTTATAAGTGCGATGTATTTTTGAAATCAAATGCTTTTCAGAGGAAAGATATAGCAATGAAACACAAACTTTGTTTTAATTGTTTAAATAATCAACACACCATTGCTAATTGCAAATCTAAAAGTTTCTGCAACATTTGTGAGTCAAGACGTTTGTTTGTTTGTTTGTTTATTGAATAACATACATCTGACTTGTATGCTCTACATGAAGCCTGCTTATAAGCCACCGTCAATATACAGGGACGAGATAGCACACAAGGAAATATTACAACACAAGAGAAGTACAACCAGGAACTCCACACAAAGAGTGTGTGCAATGGAGCCAGTGGGATTCGAACCCACAACCTCACGATTAGCGGCGTTATGTCTTATCCACTCAGCCACGGAGGCCCCAGTCAAGACGTAATATGTTACTTCACAGAAATGTAAACAGTTCCTTTCCGAACAAAATTAATGAAGTTAATCCCATCGAGAAAGGTAATAAATTGAATACGAATGCACAAGAGCTTTACGAACAAACAAAAGTTAAATCACTTGTATCGTCTTCTTTATCTTGCGTTAATAATGGAAATAAATCTGTCATTCTCTCCACTGCCTTAGTTTGGTTTTTTAATCCTTATTCTAGTAGTCATTTTCAAGCACGTGTAGGAATGGACTCAGGAAGTATGTCCAGTGCTGTAACATCAGAATTCGCCGATCGATTGGGAATTCGATTAAAAGGATTGAAAATCGCGATATCAGGTTTTAGTGGGACATTAAATATGAAATGCATGCGAAAATTCTAAACGGAAATGGATCCTTTGAAACGTCATTAGAATTTCTTGTTGTTTCAAAAATAACCGATTCACTCCCAGTAACAAATTTAAAGATTGACAACTTGAAAATTCCTCATCAGTTAGCAGATCCAAAATTTAGCGTTCCTGGCAACATTGACATGTTTCTCGGGGCAAAATGCTTTTTTGTTATAATAAAGGATGGAGAAATTCGAATTCCAAACAGCAATTTAGTGTTTCGCAATTCAGTATTCGGGTACATCGCAACAGGAACCGCAGATACTGTCAGCCAAACGCAATTTTGTGGTTTTATTTCGCAGTCGCAAAGCATTGATGAATGTTTAGAAAAGTTTTGGAAATTAGAAACAATTGATGAACCTTCAAACATTCTGAGTAAAGAAGAAAAATACTGTGAAAAATATTTCAAAAATACGCATAAAAGAAATGATGCTGTTAGATATATCGTACAGATGCCTACCAAGAATTTAGAAAATTTAGGTGATTCTAAGGAGCTTGCGAAAAAAAAGCTGAATCAGTTGTGGAGAATATTATCTAAAGATAAATCTATAAAAGTATTGTACCAGCAATTCATGCAAAAATATTTAGAGTTAGGCCATTTGGAGAAGGTTACAGACGCTCAATCCGAGCATCCATATAACATTTGTGTTACTACTTGTCACATCACGGAGTTCTCAGGCCAGACAAAACCACAACAAAATTACGTGTGGTATTCAATGCATCAGCGGCAACTACATCTGGTTTCAGTCTCAATGATTGTCTGCTAAAAGGAGTAGTGAAAGAAAATATATTTGAAATCATGACTATATTTCGTGTTTACGAGTATGCTTTTACTAGAGGCATTCAAAAAATGTTCAGGCAAATTTTAATTGATCCATTTTAACGCGACCTTCTAAGATTTGTATAGGAGACAGATGAGAATAAAGAAACTGCTATTTACAGATTGAATACAGTCACGTATGGAACTTGCAGTGCTACGTTTCTTGCAATACGGACTTTGAAACAATTAAACATCGATGAATCATCACAGTTTCTTTTGGCTACTGAAGTAATAAGAGAAGATGTATACATGGGCGATATAGTTACAGGTGCACAAGACCTAGATACAGCTACAAAACTCTAACAGCAGCTATTCAACATGTTAAAAACCTGTGGCATGTCCCTTCGTAAATGGAATTCCAACTCAAAGGAATTGATGAACAGTAAGCCACAGGAAGTTCAAGAACATAATTTTTCCATAAATGAAGAATCAACAAGCAAAACTTTAGGGGTTATTTGGAAACCCGTTGAAGATCAATTTATGTTCAAGATTTCAATAACAGAGAAATCATCATACACGAAACGATATGTGTTAAGTACCATTGCACGGTTATATGATCCCTGGGATCTTCTGGGACCAATTATTACTCGAGCAAAGATATTTCTTTAGAAATTGTGGCTCCTGAAGTTAGGTTGGGAAGATGAAATCCCAGATCCAGTTGCAAGTGAATGGATAAATTATGTGTCATCTCTAAAACTAATCGAAGAAATCAGAATCGACAGATACATTCTAACCGATTCTTTTCAGAAATTAGTGTTGTTAGGATTTTCTTATGCCTCGGAATTAGCTTATGGAGCTGCAGTTTATATGCATGACACAAGTGAAACAAGTACTATAATAACTAAACTGAATGCGAATAAATCTCACTTAGCCTTTTTAAAGACAATTTCCATAACTCGTCTGGAACTCTCAGCTTGCCTTCTTCTTTCTCAAATAATAGAGAAAATTCGTCTTTCTTTAAAAATGTTAGTGAGTGACATTTATTTGCACACAGATGCCGAAATAGCAATTGCTTGCAACACCGGCAAACAAACTAAAAACGTTTGTTGGAAACAGAGTATCCAAGATACAAACCTTACTGAGAGCTATCATTGGAAACATGTCCCATCGCATTTAAACCCAGCAGATGTTAAATCACGTGGACTAGGTCCGCAAAAACTCTCCAACATGAATCTTTGGTGGCATGGTCCCCGGAATTTTAATACACATCCATCTTCTGATGAATCCAGTGACAATATTGACATTTACTACAAGAACATTACTCGCATGAACTTAAAAAAAACACACAGTGTCTATTTAATTTCTGCTTCTGAAAATTCATTTGTAAATGATTTTCTTATTTTAACTAACAATTATTTAAAATTAATAGTATTTTAAGTTTTATTTTAATTAATAATTAATGTTAAAAATAGCATTCGACGAAGTGGCCCACTCACAACGGAGGAACTTCATATTGCCAAGTACTGTCTCATCAAAATAGTACAGGTAAATTTTTTGATTATGAAATTAAAACTCTTGAAAAGGGCCAAATTCCCAAGAAGGGCCAGGTGAGTTGTTTACATCCCTTTCTTGATAAGCAGAAATTGTTACGGGTAGGCGGTAGGTTAAATAATTCAAATTTATCTTATGATAAAAAAATTTCAATATTTTTCCTAAAAAAACATAAATTTACTTTATTGATAATGACATATTTTCATCTTAAATAGTCACATGTTCAATAGTCACTTTACTCCATCTTGTTAGACGAGAATTTCGGCCACTGGGTGGTAGAAATACTGACAGGAAAATTGTTCATGACTGCATAATTTATTTCAAAAACAAGCCTAAATATATTGAGCAAATTATGGGAAATCTTCCATCTGAAATAATTACTCCTAGTTCCTCGTTCACTAATGTAAGGATTAATTTTTGTGGCCTCTTTTATATTAAATTTAGAGACAAAGAAAAGGTATTTATCATAAATGTTATGTTGCTATTTTTACTTGTTTCGAGACAAAAGCCATTCATTTAGAAGTGGTCATTGACGTAACTTCACAAGCAATGAGCAACTTTAAAGAGATTCTTTAGTAGAAATGGTAAAAGTTCCTCTATCTGTACTGACAATGCCAAAAATTTTGTTGGAGCCAGTGCAGAGTTAAAACATTTGGCGAACATGATTAGAAACCCCCAGATGTTTTGGCTGATTATTTAACAATTGAGGAAATCGTCTGGAATTTCATTCCATCCAGAACACCCAATTTTGGTGGTTTGTGGGAAGCTGGGGTGAAATCGTTTAAGCATCATCTAAAAAGAACTGTAGGAAATTCTCGATTAACTTTTGAACAATTTTTAACAGTTACCGCGCAAATTGAAGCCATTTTAAATAGTCGACCCCACACGCCCATGTCTTCTGACCCAATGATTTTGAAATTCTAAGTCCAGGCTACTTTCTCATAGGTAGACCTCTAAGCAGTGTGTCTGAACCTGATCTCAATGGCGAACGCGATAATTTTTTGTCTCAATAACAAAGATTAAATAAAGTGGTCCAATTTATTTAGCGAAAGTGGAAATTAGATTATCTTAATAATTTAGAAGTCAGACATAAATGGCAATTTGAAAAGGATAATGTTCTTCTAAATTCAATGTTCCTTTTAAAAGAGAATAATCTTCCACCCTGCAAATGGACAATAGGTAGAGTGCAGGAAGTAGTTAACGAACCAGATGATAAAGTTAGAGTGGTATTAGTTAAAACCTCTCAGGGTATTTTCAAAAGAGGCATATCAAAATTATGCTTCCTTCCTTGTCAATAATCTGATAAATTATTATATGACTCTGTAAAACCATTCCATTGTAAACTTATTATGTAAACAAATTTTTGAAGTCTATTTAATTATTCATTGTTCTATTCATTATTATTATATTATGTATCTTTATTATATTGTATGTTATTCATTGTAAATTTAGATATTACATTGCATATTGAAAATATATTTCAACGTGGGGCGGTATGTGGGCGCCACTTTTGCTGTTATTACGTCACTGCATTTACCTTCCCACAGATGTTTCATCATTCCTTCAGTTTATCGTATGGACGCCGTCAAGGCAAGTCGCAGCTCTAAGAGCTCGCATTTTGTAAAAAATAAATATTTTAATTCATATTTGTGCTTGCATTCGCAAACAGTAACATTTACAATTCATAAATGGTAATAGAATATTTTCCACTTAAGACAGCAGAAAAAGAGAAATTTTGCTGATAAGACTTAGAAGTAAACGTTTGATATGAGTTTCTGATGGTAGTAACTCTCCCGGCTTAAAGATTTTTTTTGGATTTTTAGGACAATCTCCCCAGTTTACAGGATGATTCCCTGAATAATTGGCTCACTTAATTTGAGTGCAGTCAGTAATCTGACATACCTTGTCATTGTGTTCACCAGAGGATTTAAGACAGGTTTCTGAGTACAGAATTCGCTAGAATGATTGAAAAGCTATTATAACATTGTTTTGTATCATTAAATTTGTAAGTTTCAACTTTAACATAAAATCTAAGAAGTGTTCTTATTTCGAAAATATTCTTCAAAAGATCATTATGAAAAACATCGACCAAGAATATGGGCATTGGAAGTTTAGTTTTAAAGCTACGTAACAAGGATATACGATGTACATTAAATCCTAATTCATTTAATTCTGATTCGATATCAGAAAGCGGGGTGTCATGGGTAATGAATGCCTTTAATCAAAATCTTCCTGGGCCGTTTAGTTTTAAGTTTCATGCCGAAAAATTCTATTTTATTATCAACAAGATAACTTTGTATCTTTCTATAAACATCAATTGAATTTAGAAAAAAAATAATGAAGTTATCCTGGATTTTTTTTAACTTTACATTCGGCAATCTCATCAATTTTATTAGCTAATTCTCTCCAATTAGCAGTAACTTTAACAAAAAATGTTTCAGGTCTGGGATCTTTAACAATTCGTTGAGCTCCCGTGAAGTTATGACTGTTGCTACCATTTGGATCAGTAGTACGGTCAGCAACACTCACAACATTATTATTACTAAGGGATACGAAATAATTTGAAATAGCAATGGGCTTAACCATATTTAATTTAACATTTTTGGCAGTTTTGAGAGGTGTTTTGAACTCCTCATCAGTATTGTTAGCTTTTTTGAAGCCAGAAGCATTATGTTTAAGTTTTGGGTTTTTTATTTTTAAGTTTTGTTTTTTGAAACTTTACGATACTCCAACGTAACTGTACTATTTTAAATAAAGGCTTCACATATATGTTGCATTATCAGTTCTTAAAAAAAAATACCATGAAAATGACTAAACTTGTTAACAACATTAATAATGAATTTTATTATTACAAATATATTGAATTTCTGAAATTCATTAGAGTTCAGCTTCAGGTATTAAATTTAATAGCGAAATCCGCTTCATTTTGCAATTTTCAGTGCGAAATTTTAATTGGAGTCCATTTGGAAGTTCAAAGGATTTATATAATTATACAAAACAGTAAATTAGTTACTGGGTTTCAATTTTGCGTTTCGTTGGACATTTACCAACAAGAATAAGCACACATCGATTTATTAATTGTATTTCCTAATGTATTGAGATTAGCGTCGCAATGGCTGGAAGGTGTTGTGCAAATCATACAAATAATTCAAAACAATAATTTTTTCATTAGTTGAATAGATTAAATATGTATTCTAATGAGGATTTTACCAGAAATATTTCCGGATATGTACAGAAAAAATATATTATTTCTAAAAAAAATAAACTGTATCGGGCTGTTATCAGTGATTGCAGACATACAGTTAATATAATTTCTTCGGTCAAGAATTTTTACGAAAACATGCCTAGACATTAAAAATAGACTAACTGCTAAAGTTTTTATTTTCGAATTTAAGCGGGTATTATAAAGTTATGTATCGGGAATTTTCACAGTTTTCGCGAAAACTGCTAATTTGAGCTGGAGCCACATTTTCTTGTCATCTCTCTCATATACTCAATGCAGAGTTAACACTAAATGCTCAATTGAGAGTTAAATAATAGTGTAATATACAGAGTAAGCAAGTCTCATATTAGTCGATGAATACTGTAGATCTATGGAGCTCAAATCCGAATATAGTTATAAAAATTATGCATATTACAGTGAGTTAATATTTTAACTGTCAAAAACGAGATTCTTTGAAAAATATTTATTTATAGATTATTTATATATACTCCTTCTGTCCCAAATTAGTTGCGATATTTGAATACTTTTGTACTGATTATTGATATTTATGGCTTTATGATTCTGTTTGAATATTTTTCAAAGAGCTATACTATCAATCAACAACATTTACTTACCTAACATTCCCTTCGTCATTCTATAAATTAGTATTTAATTAGTTTTAAAAATTCCGGTTCACACGTTTTTAAGCCACGCCCCATTTTGTATAGATATTTTTAACAGTAGAGGAAGGTAGTGTACCTCGGACCTATTTTGACTTTTTAATTTTTAATTATAAAAAATTACGAAACTAAAAAAAAAATAAAAAAATTTATAAAACTTTATGGTGTTATATACTACATATATTTGTCTAATTTTTTATATAAATAATTTCCATGAAAAATTTTGAATTAAAAATAAAATGAAAATAGGACCGAGGTACACCACTGTTTTAGTGAATAAAATCTACATTTATTTATCAAGAAGCTACATATATAAATTTTTGATACATTTCATCGTTTATTAGATTTTAAAAATAAAAAAGTCTAAATAGATAAAAAAGTTCAGAACAATTACACTTACTATAATCACAAAATACATTAAATCTTATTTATATTAGTAATTATATTTTTTTTTAGCCAAGATTGTAATTAGATAAGTCAGTTTCAAATGTTAACTTCTTGAGCTGCCTTTCAGATCCTTATTGATCTTTCAGATCAATACCTAGTGTACGTTGGACTGGGTCCAAGGTACACCACTTGACATTTAAAACAACACTATTAATCATGATATTAAGGTTAAGCCTAACTTATTTTAAAGGACATGGTATAGTAGCTAGAGCATTGTTTTATTATGCATAATCCTCATTAAAAATAGATATGTTTCAGTATAAAAATAGCGTAGAAATAAACTAAAAAAAGGAAGGCGAATTTCCTTTTTTAAAAATTTTTGAGCATCTTAACAAATGCCAAGAACTTAAATGAGACCTCTGGTGGCAAATATCTAATATACAAATGTTCTTGTTTAATGATCTAAACAAGTAAAGCTAGAATTAGCTGTTTTCCGAGGTACATATATGTCCAAGGTACACCACTCTCCCCTAATCACATAAAACTACCTTCAAGCTAATCAATCCTGAATTCATTTTCGAACATTTCATTCCAACTTATCTGAAAAGTATCTTTTACCTCGAATTTGCTGCAAACAAAATTGAATTATATCGAGTTTATTTTTTTCTATTAGACTTGGTTTAATGGTAGATGAAATACGCCCAAACATTTTATCAGCCTTTTGAATCCTGTGTAATATTGATTTACGAATTATAACAGCATATAATAATATTTGTAGTGGTTGTGTTTATTTTATTTGGACATCTTTAATTTTGCTCAGTTGCTGAGATTTTTTTTTTTGTCTGCATTTACAATTTCTTTTGTAAACTTACATTGTAAATTTCCTCATATTTTATTTCTGACGTCTTTGCCTGCTTTTACAAACGGGATATGACGATGAACATTAAATTTAATAGCTACAGCATTTATGGCTTTATGGTTTAGTTTAAGATTTTTGAAACATCGTTGCAAATAATCCAGTACACCAT
>OZ025291.1:30823129-30843129 GCA_964019185.1 Maratus speculifer
TGCGCTTTATGTTATCCATTTCCTTCTTCAGGATATTTTGTAAATTATTATTTCTTATTTTTATTACAACACATTCGAGTTAATATTGCTTCTGGCTCCTAATATACACCATTATATTCATTCTGGTTTCGATCTACTAAACTGCATCAGAAATTATTTATGACTCCACCTACTTGAAATGTAGCAACTAATTTGGGACAGAGGGATTATATAATATTATATATATATACATGTACATATATTTATTTATTTATTTTCATCGTTCAGTTAGTAAACTATTTTCAAAAAGTGATGCCAATCAAGAAAGCTGAATTAAAAAAAGTAGCCTACAGGCAACATCCCTTTGTAACATAACTTACAATTACTTCATGTTGGACCCTGTATTGCTATGTGATTCTGAGTCCTTTCTTGACCCCCTACATCTCCTGCTGAGCTTATATGTCTGGCATATATATCTCTATATAGATATATAAATACATAAACAATAAGTTTTTCTGTGTCCCCTACATCTCCTGAAAGCTTGTCGATCTGGCAGTGAAACACCCTGTGTATAGATACATAAGTATATAAGCAAAAATTTTGTAATCTTTATAAATAACACATATACAACGATAATCTACGATAGTTAAACAAAAACGATGACTAAACGTTAAATGATAATATATTATATCTGCTGAATTTCGGAACTAAGTTTCGTATTAACAGGAAATTGAATCCAAGCAATTTAATATCTTTAAAGCTTATTTAACTGCTTTTTTTGTATAAGAGTTACAGATATAATAAACCAATACCGATCTTTACGGATTGAAAAATACACATTTTAAGTTATTTTAAATCTTTTCAAGATAGTTTCATTAATAATTCTTTTCATGCTTATCACTTTTTGTAATGACATAAGAAATGAAATAACCAAACTAAAACAATTGTATGTTTTCTGTCAGATATATAAAGCTGCTTTTCTTTTTGCAATCATTGAAAAAAAATGTACTGACATACTCAATGCAGAATTAAATAATAGTTTAAGGTCCCACACTAGGCACAGAAAAAGACCCGGGTGATAATGTAAAGTGTATGGGAGCATTCTTTTCAAATATATCGCTCAAATTTTTATATTTTTACATGATTTTTTTTGCACAAAATAGCTGAGGCACACCGGCCTAGTTTTTACTTTTTCGATTTTGCTTATATATATATATATTTTTTTTATATTAGAATAGATGCAATTTCAGAACCGGTTTAAACAGATTTCAAAAGTTAAAGTCATTAAAAAAATCTGAAGCCAAAACTGAAAAAGTAAAAACTAGGCCGGTTGTGGATCGTCCTCCGCAATCTTGTGCAAAAAAAATCATGTAAAAATATTAAAATTTCGGCGAAATATTTATAAAGAACGCCCCCATAAACTTTACATTATCCTCCGGATCTTTTTCTGTGCCTAGTCTGGGGCCTTAATGTACATAGTACTTATTATGTACATATGTACATATGTACATACAATAAGTACATATGTACTTATTCCATGCAAAAGTTTTTTAATGAACATTTGGCCTTTCCTAAGAAAAATAAGATTTCTTTTCCCCGTAATAAAAATTTGTGATTTCTTTTAAGGTTTCGTTCATCTGACAAAATCCTGATCGTCTCTGTCATCTGTCTGTCTGTCCGTCACAGAGTGCATACACAAAAACTATATAAGTTAGAGATTTCAAATTTTGTGTACTTACAGCTGAATACCCCTTGTCACACAAAAAATCATAAAATGTTGAAAAATACTATTATTTTAATTAAAATATATTTTTTAATATTATCAGTTTATTATTTTTGTTTTTTTTTCTTATAATTGTTGCACGCAAGTTTAAATAGATATAAAAATTATTTTCTTTTTCCCCTTTACTTTTAACAAAAATGGTGTTCCTCTGTTGCCACGATTATAAAAATTGTATTAAAAACTAGAAAAAAAATTAATATCTCAAAAATAAATTAAGATCCAGTTTTCAGACATATTGCTTTCAAAAAAGCATTATTTTTTCGCTATACGATGAAGTAAAATTTAAAAATGTGCAATGTTTAGAAGTTTAAAAATTTTTAGTAGAAAAAGATGCAAAACCGAAATTTCATATCAAATTTCTAAGTATTCCCTTTCTCAAATATAGTATGCGTTACGCGCAGATACGTTTGGCCTTAATTACATAAATAGATAGATAATTTGATTTGAACATTTTTAATTCGATGTAAATAAATAATTTCCTTTTTTAATTATTTTTAAATTAAATTTGTTGGTGCTACCATGTATGTAAGAATTTAATAATTATGTATTAACAATTTTAATTTATTAATTAATGGATACGTTGTTTTGAAAGAAATATTAAGCGAATCCCTCTGTGCGATCTACGATCACATTTACCCACTTGTTTATTTATTACTCCCTAATTTCATAAAAGTTCTACAAAATATAGGTTTATTTGCAGTGATGCCCATAGTATAGGAAGTAATTTTGATACGAAATTTTAAGATTTACTTTAAAATGTTTTGAATATGTTAAAGTACAAGACAGTAATTGTTTCTCGATTATTTTTATTAGTTTTGATATTGCTAAAAAAAGCACTAGCATCAGGGCTCCCAAAGATTCCGAGAACTGTACATCAAAATATTTTTTAATAGAAAATTTCATGATAGGCTTCTAAAGAATTTCACTAGAATTGACTTCCAAAGGTGTCATTTTTGGCAAATTGCAAGGAAAATCTAAAAGGAAAAATTCTCTAAGAAAATTCTGATTTTCAGTTGGCGGACCATTTGGGAGTCCTGTAGCATTCATTGTATCCGAACTTGTTGTTTTGAAAATTTATTTACTAATATTCCTATTAAGAGTTTAAAGGAAGCACTCTAAAAATAGTGGAATTGTTTTTGGATGTTACGCGTTTTAACTTTAACTGGTTTTATGTAATTTTTTGTCTTTTTCTTTCACTTTTTTTGCAGGATATAAAATGTACTTGTATACTAAGTACAAACTAATGTACTTGTCAGCTAACTTTTCTAAGGTATCGGAGGTGTGAATACTGTTATTATTATTATTATTGATAGTACCATAATTTCCCGCGTATACGCCGCAGCTTAATTAATTCTTTTTCATACTGGAAATTGTATTTAAAAAAAGAAGTCAAATAAATGCTAAGCAACACCAACTGATATTTTACTTAGCCCTTTCCGGCACACTGTGCCCGGTCTGGGATACCTAATTTTAATTCTAAACTTGCAAACGTCACCAATAAAATTTTAGTAAAATTTTGCTTTTACAATAAAGGCTTAAATTAAGGAATTTAAAAAATCTAAAAAATTCGTTTGTGAATTCCGGTGTCAGACAATAATTTCGCATTTTACTACAGATTTTGCCAGTGCCCTAAAGGGTTAACAGAAATTCCTGTCGGAAATCGAGTTGTCTGAGCTGCGGCGTATACGCGGGAAATTACGGTAATTTTTTTTTTTAATTATTATTGCTGTGTCATAATCATAAACGTTATACTTGTCAATAGTTTATGTTATTGTTAGTTTTTATTTGGCCTTTTGATGACTAGAAAGTTAATTTTCGCAAATTTTACTCAATTATTTGAATGCAAATAAACGTATAAGGATTTGATGGAATCAATATGTTTTTCAACTCTATTTAATTTTAATGCGTGTGTGCTGATTAGGTGAAGCTCACTTTTAGTTGTAATATGAGTTAACTTTTTTTTCATATTATGTTACGTGTATAAAAGCTATAGTTGACATACAGGGCTATACAAAATAATTTGTAAAGCTTACTGATTGCAAAATTAAATTGCTTAAAACTGACTTAAAAAATGTGTTATACAATTTTATGCTAAACGGCCGATTAGTAAGAAATGTTTGTAGAATATAGAAAAAATGATGCGCAGGGTCCCGCAAAGAATTGTATGCGCCAACGTCTATGGATGATAATTTGTAGAAATATTGTTTCAGTAGTTTTACCATTTTTTTAGTTTGAATTATACTTTAGCTAAATAGCAGCGTGTAATAAAGTTACTAGGTAAACTACAGTGCTGAACATATGTATTTAAGTATGTTTCTATCTATTGTTAAAAAATGCTAAAAGAGAAGTTTTAATCTGTTATGAATTTACCTGCTAAGCTAAAATTTCCCTCTATATAGTTAATCCAACATACAGATCAAATACAGGGGTATTAAAAAGAATTGTGATTCATATTTGGCTGTGGAAGGTAACTGCTGAAATCAGATTTTGAAATGTTTTATGTGTTACCTAAAATGTTGACTTAGTTATTTAACATATTTCTTAAATAACGAAGTTATATTAAAGATTTCAAGAAGTGTTCGAAAGTGTTTCATAATCTATGCTTAACGCATTATTGGTCTATCTTGTTTGTATATGAGAAGAATATTACCAGTTAATAATGTTTCCCTGAAAACATCTAGACAGTTTTTGGAAAGAACGAAAAGGAAGATAGACATAGAGATAGAAAAAAAAAAATCTAAAATACGCTTTTCCTTTCGACATCAACCTACTTTCAACAATATGGATCCTTTTTTTTAAACTTTTTCTTTCATTCTACGTTTACAACTAAATCTCTTTAAAAATATTTTAAACATGTTACTTTAAAATGTCAAGAAAGAGCAAATAAAGTATGTTGTGTTTAAATACAACATCGTAAATGTCAAATCATGTTGTCTGATAAAACTATGGAAAAAAAAACTTACAATCTGATTTTTTTATCCTTTTTCTGAAACAAAGATTTAGGTATCCACTTTTTAAAAATAAATGCGCATATAATCAAACCTCTTGTTTCGCAATTTCATCATTTTAATGTTATTCATTTACATTAAAAATATCAGATTGTAATATTATATGATATCATCATATTATAATGTTATATGATATCATGATATTGTTATATTACTCTCACATTATATATGTAGAGAGTAGATGTGCCAGTATAGACACAATTCCAGTAATGGACACCCCTCAGTATTTTTGGTTCATAAAAAAACATCCAATAAAAATTTAGCTTTAGTTTTTTTCATAACACTACCTTGCATATTTTATAATTTTCCATTATTGCTGACACTGTGAATAAAACACTGAATATAATTATGCATAGCATATTTTAATATTATCTGCCAATCAAATCAGTCAGGAAGCCGAAAATATTGTTTAAAGGCACAGTTAAAGAGGGTCTCATAGTGCTTCATTCCACCCCATTTCAATAAAAAAAATTAAGTTACAGAAGTTGTTTGAAATCTATTTTCTATCTTAAATGCTTTCTCCTTCATCCCAGACAAAAAGAAAAAAAAATTAGTACAGTAAAGCCCCGATAATTTGGATTAATTGGGACCAGAGCCAATCCGGATTATTGAAAATTCGGATTATCCGGAGAATGAGAATAAAATGAAATAAGACATACTTACAGAAAATTACCTTTATGTTAAACATACTGAATATTTACAGAGAGTAAAAATGTCTATTTTGTAATTATAAAATCTTCTGCTGCGCCGGTGTTGAATTCAGACACTTTTCTCCGGGAGGGACATATGTGGCTCCGGGGGAAAGGGAAATTAAGGAGTTCCGGGAGGGAAATTGCTCTTTTTAACCATTGAAAACACGAAATTTCAAAATTTCCGGGGTGACATTTCATTGCTCTGTGGAGGGGGAATATCCTTCCCCCGGGCCACCCCCTGATTTCAACACTGTGCTGGGCTAGTTTTATATAACTTTTGTGGGCCGCACGGTCATGCATCCACTTGAGCATACTTAGTTTATTGGGTGTAGTTTCCACCTGATGTTCAAAATAAAGCAATAATTATTGTAAAATTTGTTACTTCATTACGGCTAATAACTTTTGGTTGATCATCATTGATAATAGTGTTTTCGTCTGAATCATGTTCATTTTCAACTTCTTCAGTTGTACATAAAGGGATTATTTCATCATATGTAACTAGGGCGTAAACTTCATTATTTTTTGCTATATTCAATTGCTAATGTCGATGATATCAACATCTCAGAACCATCAGTTTTTTTTAACAAGCTTACAAAATCTTTAGGCGTAAATTCCTTTTTATACTCGCCTATTTTTCCTTCTGTTTCAAACCTGCTTGTTATTCAAGAAATCACAATTTGTAGACCATAAATTCTTCCACGACTTTCGGAGAGTACTCTCATCAACCTGCTTGCAAACATTAAGTAATGCATGTTTTTTCCTTGAAAGTTAACATCAAAAAGTTTAAATGAAAAACATTAAGGTATTCTTCAGAAAATATTTCAGAGACAACATTTTTATCGCAGAATTAAATTAAAATTCGAAAATTAAAACTCGAAAATTAAATGAATTAATGTTATCGAAATTTTGCCGATCGGTTTCCAAACTTTGAAAAAAGGAACTGACCAAACTGATTCGGATTATATAGAGATCCGGATTAACGGGGTCTGAATTAGCGGGGTTCTACTGTATTAAAGAAAGTTATAGAAATATTGAAATTAGTAAATCTTTAGATCAGTAGCCTCAAACGTCTGTTCTACAGTTTTATATTGAATTATTTTAAGTAGTATTTAAAATACCCAACTTACAGTAGCATTTCTTTCATGGTTATAATATTAATTATTACAAGTAAATTTCAATAATTTGATACTTGTTATTGCTTATACATAGGTGCCAATCTGACATAGATTATCCGTAATACGTGCGTTAATTTGACCCTGGTTTAATGAGTTTCGAACCAGAAATTCTTCAAAGAAATGAAATTAAGTGTGTTCCACTAACAGTCTTGAAATTAAATAAATAAAGATTCATGAAATTTATTTTCTGGTTTGAAATGACGTTAACCTGGATCAAACTAAACTAGGCATTACGGAAGATTAGTTGAAAGTTGGCAGCTATGCTTAATATTGAGAACTTTAAACTTGCCATCTAAATTAACTCAAATATCAATGCGTGATTATATAAATATTTTATTAATTAGCAGTATTATAATTGTTAAATTTATTTGAAACAAAATATTTTTTTTCATTACTATTCTTTTATTAAATTATGGTTCTAAATACTTCACAAAAACAATTATATTTATTACTTTTTATAGCGTGTTTATTACTGGAAAAGAGAGTGTCCGTTATTGGGGCAAGAGAGTGTGCATTATTCGGCTTTGGGGTCTTTTGATGTATTTTTGTTATTTAAAATTAAATTTTTATTCATGTTGAGAACTGAGGCTATAAACATGGTTAAATATTGTTGATTGATTAACGTAACATTGAAAAAACTGGAATATAATAATCATAATTATTCATAAAAAATAATTTTAAAAGAAAAGTGTTAAGGGTGTCCATTACTGCCACATATACCCTATTAGCATATGCTATATGGCCATTAATCACCGGACACTTCCAATTTTACAGATTTTGTCAAATATTTCAAAATAAACTAGTCAGATTCGTCTGGAACATTAGGATTATGAAGAATACGTTTGAATTGATATTTTTCAACATCGATTTGAGCGATTTTCAATTAGCCAATGAAAAAAATTAATAAAAAATGATAATGTTTGAGATTATTCTATTGCACGAAATGATCTATTGCTGCAGAATGCAAATGTGTTTATACTTTACAACATGTTTCATGTTGAGAAAAGAGGCTATAAGTATGGATAAATATTGTTGATTGATTAATATAATACTGAACAAAACTGAAATATAATAATTATAATTATTTATAAAAATAACTTTAAAAGAAAAGCCTTAAGGATGCCCATAACTGCCACATGTACCCTATCATCATACACTATATGACCATTAATCACCCAACACTTTCAATTTTAGACATTTGTCGAATATTAATATACTTCTCAGATTCTTCTTGAACATTAGGATTATGAAGAGTATGTTTTAACTCATGTTTTGAACTTCGATTTGAGCGACTTTCAGTGAGCCAATAAAAGAAAAAAAAAATAATAATGTTTGAGATCACCCTAAAGCACGAAATGGTCTATCGCTGCAGAATACAAAAGTGTTTATACATTACAACATATTTGCTGATTGGTATAAGAACAGCACGTATATTCATGGCGATATGGCGATTTTCTTTTAAATTCGAAAAATTCGTGCGAAAACTTTGCATTTATCAAGGAGGGTTTGAAAAATGGAAAAGGCCTCGCTATTAAAACTCCCCCCTTCTGGCAGAATATTTCCAAAAATAGGTGGATGCTGGTCTTACCAAAAAAATATAAAAAAATTCTGGTACAATTCCTTGTTTAATTTCATGCACTTTCCCATGGTATGATATTGAAAATGCACAAGAGTCACTATTACAGCGCCCACTTCCTTTGTAATATTTCTATATTGAAGAACTGTTTGTCACACCCAAAAATATACACGCAAAATTTGGTTCATTTTTATCCATAAATTCACTTTCGACTGTACAGTTGTAACACATGGACGGACAGACAGACATTTTACATAAACAGGTTTCATGGGATCTTTGACTCATAAAACATGTAAATTTGTCGAAAATCAGAAATTGAAAAATAGCTCGATTATAATACTTTCTTCTATTGAAGATACATGGAAATAAAAATGAAGCAATGTTAAAGATATTACAGTAATACATACCAACTCTAAAAAAAAAAAAAGAACTTCAGTATTTATGAAATTTTATTTACAGTAAATATATTTTTTAATTTATTACACAGTAATATTACTATATTAAATAAAAAGTATTTAGTTTTATGAAAAGTTTTCTAATTTAACTGAAAATAGTAATTTGAACATAATAAACGTGATTTTCTGTATCTATGCATGAACACTTTCGCTGCTATATTCTAGTTAAAAATGCAATATTTATTCATATGAAAGCATCGACATTACATAATCAAAAAACACTTTGTTCCGAACATATCAAAATAATCTATCAATTGATTTTCTATCGTTTTTTAATGATGCTCTTCCATACGCATTTTTAAAATCTTTTCCAATAGCATTCTTATGTCACATCTCGTAAATAATAGAATAATTAATCACAATTCATGCAAGTTTAAGTGCTTCAATAATTTCAAAGATTTTGAATTTACTGATTGTTTAGAGAGTAATTTATAAGTAACTCTCAACAAGACTATGTATAAATAGATTCACAATTTCTAAGAAATTAAAAGCAAAACTGTTTATCTGAGGTTCGTTATTTTTTTATCTTTTCACACTAATATCTATAGTTGTAGGTGGACAGGCTGGTCATAGCCAAAAATATACAGATAAGTTTTGGTTCAATTCTATGTATAATTTCATGCACTTTTCCGAAGTACGATATTGAAAATGCACAAAAGTCAATATTACAACAACCTCTTCCGTTGAAATATTTCTAAACTGGAGAAGGATCTGTCTGTTGCAGCCAAAAATATACACGCAAAATTTGGTTTATTTCTATCCATAACTTCATACTCTTTTCGACGGTACAATTGCGATACATGGATGGACAGACAAACATTTTATATAAACAGGTTTTATGGAATCTTTGATTTCTAAAACGTGTAAATCTGTCGAAAATCGGAGACTGAAAATAGTTCGATTACAATGCTTTTTTCTATTGAAGATAGAAGAAAATAAAAATAAAGCAACTTTAAAGATATTAAAGCAATACAAACTAACTCTAAAAGAAAAAAAAAGAATTTAAGTATGTATGAAAATTTATTTACAGCAAATATTTTTTTTTAATTTAATACACATTAATATTAATATATTAAGTAACAAGTATATATTTCAACGTAAAGTTTTCTAATTTAACAGAAAATAGTAATTTCAACATAATAAACGTAATTTTCTGCATCTGTACATGAACATTTTCGATCTTATATTCTAGGTAAGAAGGCAATATTTATTCAGATATTCCATCGTCATTACATAATCGAAAAACACTTTGTTCCGAACACATCCAAATTATTTATCAATTGATTTTCTGTCGTTTGTAAATGATGCTCTTCCATACGCATTTTTAAAATCCTTTCCAATAACATTCTTATGTCACATCTCGTAAATAGAATAATTAATCACACTTCATACAAGTTTAAGTGCTTCAGTGATTTCAAAGATTTTGAACTTCGTGATTGTTTAGAGAGTAATTTATAAGTACATTACTCTCAACATAACTTTGCAATAAATATAGATTCCCAATTTTAAAAAAAATTAAAAGCAAGTCTGTTTGTCCATGGTTCGGTATTTTTTTTTCTTTTCACACCAATATGTATAATTATAGGTGTATCTGTTGCTCATAGCCAAAAACATACAGAAAAAAAAATTGGTTCAATTTTATGTATAATTTCATGTATACTTTTCCGTGGTGTGATACTGAAAATACGTAAAAGCATACATGCCAACCTCCGGCTTTTTAAAAATCAAATAATTATACTACTGACCAGAAATTTATTTAATCAACAAAATTAAGTAATTATCAAATGACTATAGCATTGATTGCCTGACACAATTATTTAAACAAAATTTCTGGTTCAAAATGTGTTTTGTGAATTAAAAAAAAGCCGGAGGTTGGCAACTATGGTAAAAGTCATTATTATAACGCCCCCTTCCATTGGGATATTTCTAAATTGAAGAAAGACCTGTTTATCACAGCCAAATGTATACGCGGAAAATTTGGTTCATTTCTATCCATAAATTCACACATTTTTCGTCGGTACAATTGCAACACACGGGCGGACAGGAAGACAGTTAATATAAACAGATTTTACGGGATCTTTGACTCCCAAAATGTGTGAATCTGTCGAAAATCGGTAATTGAAAAATAGTTCGGTTACAAAACTTTCTTCTATTGAAGATAGAAGAAAATAAAAATAAAGCAATGTTAAAAATATTAAAGCAAGACAAATCAATTCTAGAAAAAAAAGTAAAGTAAAGAACTTAAGTATTTATGAAAATTTATTTACAGTAAATATTTTTTTGATTTATTACACATTAATATTACTTTATTAAATAACAAGTATTTAGTTTTATGTAAAGTTTTTTTTTTTATTTGAAAATACTAATTTGATCATAATAAACCTAATTTTCTGTATCTATGCATGAACATTTTTGTTGTTATATGCTAGTTAAGAAAGCAATATTTATTTAGATGAAAACATCGTCATTACATAATCGAAAAACACTTTATTCCGAACCCATCAAAATAATTTACCAATTGATTTTCTGTCGTTTGTAAATGATGCTCTTCCATACGCATTTTTGAAATCCTTTCCAATAACATTCTTATGTCACATCTCGTAAATAATGGAATAATTAATTACACTTCATGCAAGTTTAAGTGCTTCAGTGATTTCAAAGATTTTGAGCGTACAGATTGTTTAGAGAGTAATTTATAAGTACATTACTCTCAACATAATGTTGTACAAATAATTTCACAAAAAAAAAAAAAAAAATGCAAATTTGTTTGGCTGTAATACGTTAATTTTTTCTTTTTACACTAATAGCTATAATAACACATATTCCAAGATTTTTCTAATAAAGTATTGCTACTTAACAGAACAGCATTTTCCCTAATAAAATACCGGGGTGCAAAAACGCGGAAATCCCATCACTATTTTAAGCACTACATAATAATTTTAAAAACATAGAACACAAAAAAATACATTGACTAAAAGCTACGTTCTTCACGTCTGCAATACACACGAAACTAAATTTTTATCACAAATATTATGAATTTCATAATGCTCTAAAATTTTAATTACACGAACACCTGTTACGAAATTTTTTTAAAGATTCGACAAGCTCCATTAACAGCAAAAATGTTTCTGTAAAGTGATATTTTTGAACAGTAACATAATGAATTTATAAATAACACAAATAGAAAATTTATACTAAAGAACTAACATTTTATAAACCATACATTATATATATATATATATATATATATATACATGGCTGCCAACTACTACTCCTATTTGAATTCAAATAAACATATTTGAAACAGAAATTTTAATAAATAATTAACAATATGTATTGTAAAGCATAATATTGAATATATTTGGCATACATTTTACTAAAAGTTTTTTGTGGTTTCAAACATGTTTTTACGATTTAAATAGGCGTAGAAGTTGGCAGCTCTGTATATATATATATATATATATATATATATATATATTTTATAAGAGTATATAATAATCTAATCTGTTTTTTGAAGTAAAAAGCGTGTAAGAAGATACAAAACCTAAATCTAATAAATGAGCATAAGAGGAATTATTTAGAATATTTACAATAACTTTTAATAAATTAATTATCCCATTACTTTTCTTAAGATTTGATGATTGTTTATGATGATAAACGACCGCAATTTATAGCAAGGAGCAGATTTGAAAACTATAATTAATCAACTTATTGGAGAGTGGGAGAGAGGCTTTGTATACATACCTTGAATTTTTTATTAATTAAAACAGGAATTAATATATTTCCATACATGTCTAATTTTCTAGGTTTTAATGATAAGGTCATTATTATTTTTGGTAATAAATAAAAATATTACATTTATTTCTTTTCATCAAGTTCATTTAAAAACAGACGTGTTATCATGTTTTATACCATTATAATTACATAATTGTTTAAAAATGTTATTTAGTTACATGAAAATTTATTATTGAATCTTCTAATGGAACTTTATAAAATTCAGAGCAGCTAACTTCTGTGCCTATTTAAATTATGTAAATATGTTTTGAACCATAATTTTTAAATAAGTGTCTACAAAATTGATTTAATATTCGATATTGCACTGCATATTGTCCATTATTAAGCAAACTTTCTGGTTCGAATATGTTTACTTCATTTTAAATAGTCACAGCCATAGACGTTTGCAGCTTGTAACTTTAATATTTTTCAGGTACTTAATCTTTTGAGGGGCGGTGTGATACATTATATCCAACCTAATTTTAATTAAGTTTTAATTTTTAAAATTTGACGAATAAACCTGAAAAAAATGGCTATTCCTTACTTTTTTTTCCAAATTTCTGGTGGGAATACAAAATTATAGAAACACAATGTGTTTCCCCTCAAAATGTTAAATGAAAATGACAATTTTCAAATTTGCTGAATCAAAATTAACCCTTTCGTAGTTATAAGCGCGTATACGCGCCCAGAATACCACTTAATTTGAATTGCGAAATGCCATACTGACACCGGAATTTTTAAATGAAAATTTTAATTTTACAAAGAACGTAAAAAAAACATTTACATATTATGAAATAAATTTGTTTTTAAATTCCGGTGTCATTCAATCATTTCAGTATTTTATGAATAGAAGTGCTTTAACCGTCAAAGGGTTAAAGTAAAATAATCAAAAAAGAAATGTTCCAAGTAAAGGACGGATCTTTAACGGTTCTTGAATTACTGTAATTTAAATCCAAGAAATCGTGAGAAAACTCATTATAAAGAAAAAAAGCATTTTCACAAATCCTTACATGACAACCATTTTTTAAAATCTAGATTTTGAAAAAAAAAAAAATGATCAAAATGAAAAAAAAATTATATTTCTTCTTTTAATTAAGATGGAAACAATATTGAAACGTTATTTTAAGCATAAAAAGACAGAGTAATATTTATTGCATTAAAAAAATAGTTGTTTTCGTAGGGAATCGGGACATCTAACGCTTATCTGACCTTTTCATTGGTTGAATTCCGCAATAAATTTGGTTTATTTTATTCGTTTCCTGATTGGCCCAAGTTTAATATCCAAAAATGAAATACTTCTGTTTTTTATTTTATTCGTTTTCTGATTGGTCCAAGTTTAACGTCCAAAAATGGAATACTTCTGTTGCCACGATGACAAAAAGAATAATTAAAACTTAAAAAAAAATAATAATAATTTAGCAACACATTGTGATAGAGATTTCAAACAAATTTTCTTAAAAAGTGCATTTTTTTCTCTACGCAACGGTATAAAAATTTTAAATGTGCGATATTTTGAAGTTGAAAATTTTGCAGTTCCAAAAATTCTAAAACTTAAAAATTAAAAAAAATATATTTAAATTTTTTTTTTTGTGATGGGTCCAGGAATATTAATGTTTAATCCATGTCGTACGTAAAATGAGGCGTTCGAAAGTCATTCTGATTAATTCCATCAAATAAAAATTTACATTTTTAACAGTTAAAGTTGCCTATCTTTAATCTACTGTTTTTTTTTTTTATCGTTGGTCTAGGAATGTTAATGCACGGCGTGCGTAATATAAGACTTGTTATAATCATTCTAAAAATGATGTTTATCATTATTATTAATTTAAATATAGAATTTATTTATAAGTCTTGAAAATTTGAGTTTTTGAAAAGATCATTTTCCAAATAGTAGTTGCAAATTGTTAAATTACAATTGCTTTCTTTTTTTTTTTTTTTTTTTTTTTTTTTTTTTTTTTACATATTTTGAAGATTTTTGTGTCCCGGATTCCCATAAGAGTTTGTACTATCTTTCTTCTATTAAATGAGAAGAAATAATTACAGTTTATACTTTAAGTTAACTGAAAAAACAATCATTAGAATAAATATTGGTAGTCATGTTTGAAAAAATAGACATTGAATAATTTATGATTATAAAGCAGATTATGTTTTCTGCTGATCAAAGCAAGATCACTACATAATCGGAAAACACTTTCATCAAAACATTTCAAATATTGTATCGATATAATTTCTGTTATTTATGAATGAATCTTTATCGTTTGCATTAATGTGAAATATGTTCTGATAACACTCTTGTGCCATAGCTGAGGAAGAATGGATTTATTTAAAAAAAAATCAATTTTCAAGCTTCTGTGATTTGATAGATTTTTGTATTTAAATCCCTTTTAGGAGAAAATAGGTTTTCGATAAAAAGGATAAACCACTAAAATTTACAAACAATATAAATTTTAATAGCAAGTAAAACATTAAATCCTAATTGTATTAAAGAATTCTGGTGTGTATTTTATTAAATTAAGTGTTTTATATAATTTACCTTTGGTTTTTAAAAGATATGTAAAAGTATTCTTCAGATTGAATCTTTTTAATCACAAAACAAAAGTACAATTTGTTTAATTTTGCATGTGTTTATGATGGGTTTTTAAAAAAGTCTCATATTTAGAACCTCATTCTTTTTAAATGAATGTACGTAAAACTTTATTAGATTTAGCTTTTTAAACACATTTCAAATAAAAATTTTGAAGGACCATTTAATATTTTGTTTTAATTTTGAAAAATGTATTTTGTATTGATATGCACAGGTACATATTAAACGTTTTTTTTTATTATATATTTATTATTTTTTTTAATTTTATGTTGTAAAACTATTTATTGAAGTATAAATGAATAATCATCCCGAGTTTTTATTACATATTTATTTATTTTTTTAATTTGATACTGTAAAACTATTTATTGAAGGTGGAGTGAATAAATATCCAGTGTTTTGATTATTTATTTATTTTTATTTGAAATTGTAAAACATTTTATTGAAAGTGAACTGAATAATCATCCAGTGTTTTAATTACCTATTGATTTCATTTTATTTAATGTTGTAAAACTATTTATCGAAGGTAAAGAGAATAATATCCTGTGTTTCGATTATCTATTTATTTATTTCTTAAATTTGATGTTGTAAAACTATTTATTGAAAGTGAAGTGAATAATCACCCAGTGTTTTGATTATCTATTTACTTATTTTCTGATTTTGATATTGTAAAACTATTTATTGAAGGTTCCAATGTTTTGCCAGGAAACTTTCTAAATAAATTATATAAATTCAGTAAATTTCAAACATCGATTACACTAAAAACAACAACAACAAAAAAAAAAAAAAAAAAAATATCTTAAAAAACACAAACAATATATAAATGCGCTAGGTGTTTCTAAAAAATTTCATCTTTCCTGTTCCTTCATCCGAAGTATGAGCATGACTTCTTTGCTCCTGATCAAGAAAAACTAAGTTATTTCGAAAGACCTAACACATTTATATATATTTTACATTCTTCTGTTTTAAGAAGAAGAAAGTATTGGATTCGTGAATATGTTCTAAATCCAGTTTTCGGCGGATTTATACGTTTTAGAAGTCAGAGAACCTGAGAAACATGTTTTTACCAAATGTCTGTCTGTCAGTTTGCATGTCAGTCTGTATGTCTGTATGTGACAAAATTTTTGTGGTCGCTATATCTCAAGAAATAATGCATGGAATTCCACAAAACGCTACATTCTGTTAGACCTGAATATAAGCTAGGTCTCATTACATTTTGATGTATGTCGCTCAACAGGTGAAGCTGTTGTGCTGCATTATTCACAATCTCCATAAAACCCATACCTCAAGAACTAGTGCACAGATTTTCATAAAGCTTTGTATTTAGTTAATACTTCATATAACATGGTGCTAATTACGTTTCGGTGCAAATCGCGCAACAGGGGGTGCTGCCATGGTGCATTATTCATGATTATCGCAATAACTCTATTTCAAGAAGTAATGTACGAAATTTTCTAAAATTTCAGATTTAGCTAGTTCTTGATATAGATTAGTGTTGTTTATTTTCTAGTGTAAATTGCCCTTAAGATGGCACTGCTTTGCCGCATTTTTTTACGATTTTGGAATAAATGCATATCAAGAAATAATAGATGAATTTACATGTACCTGATAAAAAATTCAACCAGAATAATTTTCGCTATACATCACACAAATTGTGGACATGTGGCACTGTTATGCAGGTTTTTTTTTAAGATTTTACAATAGCTTTATTTTACAAAATTCGACGGATTTTAAGCAAACTTCATATTGAGTTATAAGTTGACATAACTTGTTGCTAACGACAGATTTTGGTTTAAACCACCTAAACGGTGGTGCTGCTATGCAGCATTTTTCAGGAATTATTAACATCCATAAGTTAGAAAAAAGTTTAGATTTAGAGATTAATTTTTGGAGTGTAACGCTCATCAGATGGCGCTGCTATGCTGCATTTTTCACAATTTTTCACTAAATGTATCTCAAGAACTAATGCATGGATTTTCATTAAACTTCAGATTCTATTAGTAGCTGATCCTGGTTTGCTTTTGTTGTACAGCACCCAACAAGTAACGCTGTATTTTTTTTAAGATTTTGCAATAGTTCTACCTTAAAAACTAATGCAGCTATTTTGATCAATCTTCAAAATCAGTAGTAAGTTTACATAAACTTGCTGATTTGATTTTGGTGTAAACTACCTGACTGGTGGCACTGTTATGTTGCATTTTCCTGGAAGTATTAACATGCAAAAATAGGAGAAAGTTTTGGGATTGCCTCATCTGACTAGTTTTAATTATATATACGATCGTTCAAAAATTATATTATTAATATAGTAAAGAATGTTACTTATTTTTTAATTGAATCGAAAAAAATGCGTGTTAAACTTTAAATAACTTTTAACACATTTAAAGAGCAAAATAATAAACCATATGTATGCATATGAACCAAAAGATAATTTAACCATTTCCCTGTTTTGCCCGGATGTCGTACAGGCAACGTGGTTTTGCAAATCATGATTAGCCCGTACCTCGTACGGGCATCCATACTCCAATCATGATTTATTATTCTCCCTAGTAAAGTTATTAGTATTGTAAATTTTGCATTATTTAACCGAAGCAAATTTCTGATTTAATTAGGCAAAAATTTTTGTTTTGAAAAAATGTGATAAAAGATTAAACATTCTTTAAAAGACATAAAAAAATAGACATTGTTTAAAAGTTCATTTTTTCAAAAATATTGATCTGTTAAATCGTTAATATAATTGAAAACACGTTTTTAAATAAAGAAAAAAATTTCTAAAAATTATTTTGTAAGGATCTGCGTTGATTTTTGATCATAAATAAAGCAATATTTTTATATTAAATAAAAGCAGCATCATTCTGAAGTCGAAATACACATTGATCAGAACATCTGTAATAATTTCTCCATTGATTTTCCATCATTTGTTAATGATCCTCTTTCGTGTGTCTTTTGTGTAAAATCTGTTCCAATAATACCCTCCTGTCACAGCGTAATAAGTGACGTGAATGATTAATTAAACAGTGGGCAATTTTAGCTGTTTTAGTAATTTCAAGAAGGTATTCGATTTAATGATTGTTTAGACAGATAGTGATTAGTAAATAGATCTCAAGATGAACTGGTGTAAAGAAGGTCATATGCTTACAGAAAAAAGAGAAAATTTGTATCATATACAGGTGAATATAAAAAAACCGTACAAAAATTGCAATACAATAAAATTCCTATTAATGTTATATAATGCAATTTCTTTTTATACATTCTAATAAGAAATATCCTTAGAAGTATTTTCAAGAGACATTTCATTTCTAATAATATAGAAGAAGAAACTAAAAGATTTAGATTTGCAGATTGTCATTTTTCTGCCATGTCAGACAGTGGTATGTACAAAGTAAAAGTCTGAATAAATATCTTTTTTTAGTTTTTTTTTATTTCTGATTCATATTTATATCTTATAAAAAAAATATATGAGGAAGGTAACAAATGTATTTTACAAATAAATTTTCATAGTTAAAGTATGATTGCAGAGTTGCCAACCTCCGGCTTTACTTAAATTAAGAAACCCTCGTTTGAACCAGAAAATTTGTTTAATTAGATGCGTTTGTCATCGAATGAGATAGTTGATGGAATTTTATTTCATTCCGCTAATTGAATAAAATTCTAGTAGGAAATATATTTGTCTGATTTTTAAAAACCCGGTGGTTGGCATATTTGATGACTCTCACTGAAAAATAATGTCACTTTCCTGTACTTTATTTTAATTCTTTTTCATGTTTCAATATGGCGCTTCAGAGTAATTCTTTTTATTTTTTTGCATAGTTAAAATCAGGAGTATCAAAATCATAGCTATAAGGAAGATCTTTTCAATATTTCTTTGAAAATAGTGTGATTAAAATGTTTGTCAAAATAGAATATACTTTTACTATGTTATTTTCCAGGAGCCCATAAATTATAAAATAAAATTGAACATTACATGAAATTCGAGTTACTGTGTTGAAAACATGATCCTTTAAACAAAATTTAAATGTTAGACCTAAAAAAAAAAAAAAATAAAAACAAGAATGCAAAAATGTTTTAGAATGAAATTGTCACTATCCTGGCATACATATGCCAAGAAATGACATATATTTACTTACAAAAAAAATTAATATTGAAGTTCAAAATTAAGCAATTTCACGTTAAAAAGAAATTTATTCCTTAACGGAAAATAAATTTAACTCTTGAAATTTTGAATTCTTTTCAATAGGTAATTTCAGCATCTCTCAATCAATCACTTTTTGCGATGTTCAAACATGTATCAGTTATTTAATAGATGGTTGTATTTAATGATTATTAAATAATTTTTAATAGCAAATTGACCAAACAGTTTGGTATTTGCCGAAAGGGAAATTTAAAATTTTGAGGTATCAGAGATATAAAATTTGGAATATCTATCCGATATAGAATTTATAAGTGCAAAACAAACAGTTAATGAATTGAATAACATCAAATCTTCTAATCATATATTATGAAGAAAACAAAAATCTAAATGTAATACGGAAGACCCGTCCCACATAGCATGCATGGTCACAGTGACGTCACAGTGACGTCACTGTGAGTCACTGTGGTCACGTCACATCTGTGACCAAAATGCCACCGCTCAGTGACGTCACATTGTGACTGAAATGTGACGTCACACCTGTGACCAAAATGCCACCCCTCAGTGACGTCACATTGTGACTGAAATGTGACGTCATATCTGTGACCAAAATGCCACCCCTCAGTGACGTCACATTGTGAATAAAATGTGACCTTCTTAGAAAATTAAAAAATATATACAAAAATTCTTCAAAAGATCCCTCGTAGCATGCATGGTCACAATGACGTCACTGCGAGTCACTGTGGTCACATCATATCTGTGACCAAATTACCACCACTCAGTGACGTCACATTGTGACTCAGATGTGACTTTCTTAGAAAACTTTAGAAAATTACAAAAATTCTTCAAAC
>OZ025291.1:30843229-30916229 GCA_964019185.1 Maratus speculifer
CATGTTATTTACTGGAAAAAAAACGTGTTTTCTGGCATTTCAGAAGAATATTGTGCGATCGCTGTTATGCCACACGTTACATGCAGTGCATGTAACGTGTACGTCATATCATATATGTGAGATAAACCTCCCATCATATGAAACTAAGCACCAAGCAATGAACCTATCAGTGAAACTTCCATTTAAGGAAATTTCTCGTTACACTTAAATGCTTCGTTATGAAAAAAATATCGTTGAATAGAAATCCACGAAAATTCATGAAATTTGTATAGCAAACTACAAAGAAAAATGGAAATATTATAAAACTGTGTTTTAATTTGGATAGTAATTTTTGTTATGCAATATAGCCACATAAGAAAAAATTCATTAGTATAATATCTAAAAAACCACGTAATAAAGGAAGGGAAACAAAATCTGAATCGCAGCGTTCTATTTCTCGTTTTCTCTTGTATTTCAAATCCAAAAATTAAAAAAAATCAGAATATTACTTTTGTGATGTAGAATCACATATAGTATTCTTAAATTTTACATTTTTCTAAATTACATTTAAAACTAATCTTTAATTATATAGCTATTTTATCTTAACGCTTATTTTCGATCCCACAATAACTTTCCGTTCAAAAGAAAAGAAAGAAAAACATCTAGCATCTGCATTATTACTGAAAAACCACTGTCAGATAAAGAGAATTCATTAAGATGCGTATTTCACCCTTGCTGGAAACAAATAAAAAAAGAATAAAGTTCGAATGTGTTTGCGGTCAGTGAAATTTCATTTTCCTCTCTGTGTAATTTTAAGTCTAACTTATTCGTTGCATATGAGTCTTTTTATGTACATAATGGTTGTTTTGTCTTATGAGAACATTTTCTCAAAATATGCTCCTAACGTACGAATTGGCAGTCGGATTCCTTTTTGGCGTATTTTTTAGGACTGCTGTTTTCTGGTTGCCCTGCTATTAAATTCAAAATCCTTTTATTGTTTAAGCGTAACAGACAATTTTGCGGAGATGATATCAGTCATTTTTCATATGCTTAATGTCGCCAATTGTGTGATGCCAATGTGTGAATTTTTCAGTGAGGAATTAATTGCCTCCCTCTCGCTTCATGAACTCAGTCATGTGAAGACTGTTTTCTTAAAAAATGCGTTCAGGCACCATCCCTAACTTTTCTGTATGAAACCCTTAAATTTTGAAGTTTACTGCAAATAAATAATTTTTCTTAAAGAGCATTTATTGTCTTAAGCGATCATAGCCTATAACTAGCGAATGCATTTTTAAAAAGAACCTGTCAACATACTTTAAATTACAGATCCATACTATATAAATTTATGGTGCCTAACACCAGGCATTCGCAAATTTTTTTTAACGTCAAGGGATGGTGCCTGCTTTTAGTTGCCTACTTTTAGTTGCCTGCTTCGATTCGCTTGAAAGTTTAGTTTCTGGACTATTTATTAGCACTTATCTGGACTATATCTGGACTATTATCTGGACTATTTATCTACCTGAGTAGTATGACTATCTTATTCATTGGCTGTTTACAAGATTTTTGAAAGCCTATTTCCCCGACAGATGACTATCTATTACGTTTGCGGAATATAGAGTATTAGATACTACGAGTGTTCTTAGTTCATAGACTATCGTTTACGGTGCCTATAGAATGCGGACTGTCGCTGCCGGATTTTTCCTTGATGGATCGCATTGGAGTTCTTTCCCGGCGCCGAACCATTATTCATGTTGGATGCGGGTGATTTTTCTGATCGAAAAAATTTCACGAGGCTCAGCGTAAAGAACTCCTGCTCGTTAACGCCTGCTACTCCCGATGTACGCCTAAGAATATGCGGTAGACTGTAGTGACTCCTATTTCGCCTCCGATCAACTCGCAGCCTTGCTTTCGGCAATATAGTGCATTTTATTTCTACTTTGTGTACTTCAGTAGTTTTTGTTTACTTCAGAGATGGATCGTGCGCAGTGTGCTCAGTGCTACAGATTTTCGTGTTTGATCTGCAATTTAATCTACATTCATAGATTAGGTGTTTTTACGCTGGATTTTGTGTGTCTTCGATTGCCAACGTGCATATATTGCATTTCTTCAAAAATTAAAAAAAAAGGAATTGTCGAAATCTATTATGAAAAGAAGTAAAAAAATTAGCGCACTCGTGAGAATGCTGCCAAATTAAAACAATGGAGTGATTAAAAAAAAAGATAGTGAAGAAAATAAATAAACATCTGCGGAATAAAATGTGAGTACGAGAAAATATATGCATTTTATATTTTATGATTTTAATGCTCAATCTCTATTTTAATTACATGACTTTTTTGTTATTATTTTAGAATAATATGATGAGTGATTTTATTTCAATTATTGTTTATTATGCATTGTTTTCTCATGCTCATATTTATTTTTGTGAATAATATTAGTTAGAAGTTTTCTTAGATTACGTCGAAATATTTCATAGTTCTACAAATGCTATTTAAGAAATAAGACGCCAAATATGAGAACATGATAAAAGGATATTTTTCATATAATTAAGCAGTTACCTACTGTGCACTTTTACTGAATTTTGTTTCAAAGTATCAAGACAATCTAAAAAAAAAAAGAATTCAGAATATTGAATTTATGAACCGGATTTTTTTTTTTTGGATGATTGTGCCAAAAAAAATTTTCTTTTATTTTACTTATATTCTATAAAGATTACATTTTTATTTACTGTGCAATGCGAGTGCTTTTGAACTACACAATCTGACGTTCATATGTATAAATTTACAGTTATATATATCTTGTTACCTGATTTTATAATATGATTAAAAAAAAAGAAGAAGTTAAAGGTAAGTTAATGGTGCATCTAAAATATTCATGTTTCCAGGTAAATAAGACAGAATGTTTTTGTCTCAGACTATTATTTTTGCATGTTAGGAAGTTTAAAAAAAAAGTAAAATGAAAGATAGATATGAATACTTTTAATGAATAAAGATGTATACACCTCTCTATATTTTTGACACTGCCTTCATCTTGAGATACATAAAATTGTATCATTTGAATTATGTTTTATTATGCTTTGATAATTTTAAAATCAAACGGTAAGTTATGTTTTACTGTGTTTGTAAAGAGTATTATTTACAGATAATACATTATTTTTATATTTGTGCTTAAAAGTAATAATCACTTTCTTTATTGCGTAATTCAATATATGTAATCAATATCTTTAAATGATCTTGCCTATTGATTATATCTATGTAGGTAGAGCTATTTCTTGCAGCTAAATATTACAGAATTTTTTTTGTTGCTTTATTCTGAGTATATAAAGAATACAACTGTTTTATAACATATAATATTTAAACTTACTACACGCATGATTATTCTTCATCAGTAATTATAACATTATAAGAACTTTCATTTTAAAGGTTATTTCATGAAAATATATCTAGGTAATTTTCTTGAAATAACATAGTATTTCTTAGACATTTATTTGATACAAAATGGTACAAATGGTACTAACAACTTTATTTTTATTAATCAATGTGTGTATTTGTTTTATTATATAGGTGTGTCTTTTAGATATTTGTGTATAGATATCTTATTTTTAATGTTCATAAGGTTCATTAAGTGGTATATTACGACATACCATTATAAAAATATTTTATGTGTTGCCATGTTGACAAATTTGGAAATATAATGAAGAAGGCGAGAAGCTTAAATTTGTTTTCTCTTATGGTAAACTTTTTACTTGTTTTTTACTAAACTTTAAATAGTTGACAGCAATTAGACATTGAATAATTTACATTTTAAAATATTCTCGCAAATATAATATGTTTTTAGGTTTGGAGATCTTATGTGTAAAATATAATATTTTCTTTAGTTAAACTATCTCAACCTGTCACAAGCTTTCCTCTTGACTTTTTAATGCCTGCTCGAGTCATCAATATTATTATTAATAATAACAGGAAGACAGATTTTATTTATTTCATTAATGCAGTTAAAACATATAACATACTAGTATACATTTTAAATCAATTGTATGCCGTGTTGTTGCATACCAGCACACATTAGTACATGTGAAATCTCAGTATTTTTAAAATTCAGTTAATATTTTTATTTTTGTTTCTAATATTTAGTGACTGTTTTCGATAGATTTCTTCTTGCATTGTGTTATTTTCTAGAGGTAGCACAATGCCAAGAATGTTTTTTTTTTCCTGAAGGCTTTCTTTTCCTTTTGGGGGTAAGATGGCCACTTACCTACGCAAAGGGAGAGAAAGTTTGATTTTAATTACAAAATTCATTAATTCATTTTTTTAAATTTACTATTATTAGACACTTTGCTAAATTCTCATCGTTTTTTTTTTCATGTGTAGAACATTTTTAATTTTTATTGATTTAGACATGACATTACTGATGAATGGTCTCGCGCCACCTCGCGGTTTTCAAATTAATTCGTTAGAAGATATTTCACAGAGATTTCCTTTTCTTGCAACACTTGTACGTATTTGTTATGGTTTCATATTCAACCTGACTTTACATGCATACACATAGTACTTACACTTCATTCTCACAAGATTACTTTTGGTTATGGTTCAAAGATAACACTCGCCTTGGTTGAATTCAGTCATAATTTTATGTACTTCTGTAATATTTTTTCTACATACTGTGTCATGATCACATTTCTTTTATTTTACTCTGCAGACAAAAAAACTATTTTGTTTTACATAATTTTACACTCATTCATGCTGGTTGGTTTACTGTTAGGAACAGGCATTTTTCCTCTTTTGAAGTTTAAATTGTTATAAATACACTTTATTTACATCTTCAATTATTTTAAACACTTGTTTTTTGTTTTGTCATATAATGTATTAGTTCCTGGTACACATGAGAATTTTGTTCATAGAAAAAAACACAGGAGTTCATCGCACATTCTTTGTTCATTGATGTTACACTAGTTCATCGCTTTACTTTCCATTCTTGTTGTACATGGGGAACTAGTTACATTCTTTTTTGTTAAAACAAAAAAATCGCTTTTTTCCTGGACATTTTAGTTCACCGAATAAACAACTTAGTTCATAGCATATTTACACGTTTAGTTATAGAAATTTTACACATTAGTTCATCGATTTTTTCACATTAGTTCATAGAATATTTACATGTTTGTTTATAGAATTTTACACGTTAGTTCATCGATGTTTTTCACATTAGTTCATAGAGATTTTATACATGTGTTCAGTCATGTCGTACGTTGTAGGTCATAGAGATGTACACTTTAGTTCGTTGAAGTTTTATATTATTGTTCATAGATTGTTTACACATTAGTTCAATGAAAATACACATCTTTGTTCATAGAATATGTAACACATTAGTTCTTAGAAAGTAAACCACATTTTAATGTACATTATCTTTAAGATATAATTTGGAACCTCTTTTTAATTATTTTTTTAGATAAAACAGTAGTTTTTTTAATGTATTTTTTCTCTGAATCTATACAACACTGAGGAAACTGCCAGCACATACTTTAGGATTTTTAATACAGGAAATAAATTATAATATGTACATGCCTTTCCACGTACATTTTTCTTTACTGATAAAATTTGACTGATTGGACGCGGATGGTGACTCGATGCTAATTATATCATTTCACAAAATGATTTTTCTCAGAATATTATAGTACATCTTTAAAATTGGACATGTTTCTGATACAATAGTATTTTGGTTCTTGTCACTAGTTAGATATACTTTTATCTTTAAAAGTATATATGCTAGAACAGGTATGACCATTACATCATTTGTATTTTCCTCTATTTTAAATGACACTTTTCACACATTTAAGCTTTTAGAAATACATGCACTTACTGCAGTTTGTTTAGATCACCATGTACACACAAAAATATTGTAAGCATTTTTATTATTTTACAATAATCACAATTGTTTTGGCATGACTCTTAGCTATACCTTAAACATCAAGAGTATTTAAATCGAGGAAGTTAAATACTTTTACAGTTTTTAATTGTACATATTTGTCACGTTTGATATTCCGGTAATATTTTATGCCTATACACTTAAATTTTTTTAACCTTTTGCTAACCATAGTATTCGACAGTTTTTTTACACTTCACACATAGTTCATAGTTAAAACACGTAGTTCACTGTAGTTGGTTTAGAGTTTAACCAGAGTTTCTTTTTACATAACACATGTAGTTCATTGATACAAGTTAACCCTTATTCATTGAGTTGTTTAATGATTGTTAATTCATTAATTACGTAATTAAATGTCACTCATTGGTAGGTGTTTTTGGGTTCTTGTACACATACTGTCTGTTTCTTACGTTAGCAAAAATAATAATAATAATAATAATAATAATCCTAGTTTGTTTTTCTACACAATCGCGAGAGCGTTGCTTGGCATGCGGCAATGGTATTTACAATGGTATTTTATTTTACAAAGGTTTTACAATGTTACTTTTGCGGCATGCTACGCGGATGAGCTTGTGGTCTGTGGATAACAATTTTGTGGGATTTCACCTTTCTTATTTTTTTCCCTCATCAATGGCATTCCTTGTGGTCCAAGACATTTCACGTGAATATATATATATATTTATTGTTCACGAATTTTCTTATAGGTAATGCACAGGTTTTCATTTTTCTTATTACATACATGCAGCCTTCTCCTGGTTTATACCAGTTAATTCTTTAGCACATATTAATTGAGGCTGAGTTCACACACACACACACACACAATTTTTCTCTTCAGTATTACCTGTTGTACAATTCACTTAAAATTTCATTTTTCTCATACATTTTTACATTTAAAAGATTACATGATAGAATAACACAATTTTTTTTTTTACACAAGTAAAGGCTTATTAAATCACAGTTTTATTTAAGCTACATTTATATTAAGACAGGAGAATACAGTTGTCACATGGAATTAAATGGCTTATGACAGTGTTTGAGGTATTTTTTTATATCCTGATTTTCTACAGTTTTTTATTATTGTCTTCTTTACCTTATATCTATCTCATGAATATACATTTGTTTAATATTCATGTTGAGAGATAAAAAAAAAAAATCTTTAAAAAAAGAAAGAAGCTTAAAACCCATACTTTCGGTCATTATTATGGGCATTATTTCTGGATTCTTGATTATTTACATTATTTTTGTTTATCTGTGTGTTATATTATGTCTTTTATTGCATAATATTACTCGAGTATCTTATTTTATTTTATTATAATATTGATCAATATATATATATTTAATGTTTATTATTGAAAACATTTTGAAACTTAGCCAGCTGGTAAGTGACCTGTTTACTTAGGCCTAATGTATTTTTATTTTGTATGTGCACATTTCTGATACAGGTCATCGTCTAAATAAGACGAATTGAAGAGTGATCACAAATTTTATTAATGAAGCTGCAGCTGTTTCTAAATAGAAACAATATATGATGTCATCTGTATGACAAAATTTATGGTACCAATATATTATATCATGATTTATATACTTTTATATGGGATGGTTGCCTACTTAAAGAGAAGTTCAAATGCTGTTTACTTTATTTACTAAAGCTTTGGTTTATTTTCATGAGCATTTCACACATTATTACTTGTAAGAGCATATGAAAATTGATTTTTCTCCCTCCATATACATGTATAGATTTTTTTTTCGCCTGTGAAAGGGGTGATATATGTGATGTAGAATCACATATAGTATTCTTAAATTTTACATTTTTCTAAATTACATTTAAAACTAATCTAAAAAACCACGTAATAAAGGAAGGGAAACAAAATCTGAATCGCAGCGTTCTATTTCTCGTTTTCTCTTGTATTTCAAATCCAAAAATTAAAAAAAATCAGAATATTACTTTTGTGATGTAGAATCACATATAGTATTCTTAAATTTTACATTTTTCTAAATTACATTTAAAACTAATCTTTAATTATATAGCTATTTTATCTTAACGCTTATTTTCGATCCCACAATAACTTTCCGTTCAAAAGAAAAGAAAGAAAAACATCTAGCATCTGCATTATTACTGAAAAACCACTGTCAGATAAAGAGAATTCATTAAGATGCGTATTTCACCCTTGCTGGAAACAAATAAAAAAAGAATAAAGTTCGAATGTGTTTGCGGTCAGTGAAATTTCATTTTCCTCTCTGTGTAATTTTAAGTCTAACTTATTCGTTGCATATGAGTCTTTTTGTGTACATAATGGTTGTTTTGTCTTATGAGAACATTTTCTCAAAATATGCTCCTAACGTACGAATTGGCAGTCGGATTCCTTTTTGGCGTATTTTTTAGGACTGCTGTTTTCTGGTTGCCCTGCTATTAAATTCAAAATCCTTTTATTGTTTAAGCGTAACAGACAATTTTGCGGAGATGATATCAGTCATTTTTCATATGCTTAATGTCGCCAATTGTGTGATGCCAATGTGTGAATTTTTCAGTGAGGAATTAATTGCCTCCCTCTCGCTTCATGAACTCAGTCATGTGAAGACTGTTTTCTTAAAAAATGCGTTCAGGCACCATCCGTAACTTTTCTGTATCAAACCCTTAAATTTTGAAGTTTACTGCAAATAAATAATTTTTCTTAAAGAGCATTTATTGTCTTAAGCGATCATAGCCTATAACTAGCGAATGCATTTTTAAAAAGAACCTGTCAACATACTTTAAATTACAGATCCATACTATAACTTTGTGGTGATCTCTTATGAAAGATACACTCCTAAAAACTTTCGCATCTTTTTTAAGTATTCAGAGAATGGACCTATAATATTTTCGTGGAAGTAGAATCCCTTTCTTAGCATATCGAAAAATTTTCGCATTTTTTCCTTTTTATTTAAAAGATAAAATAAATACATAATTTCAATTCATACAAGCCGCTGAAATATATTCACCAATCAATCTTAACAGCAATATATCCTTTTGAATATTGTGCACGCACGGAAGTGCAACAAATTTTGCTAAATAGAATTTTTTTTAATATGAATATTAATTTAAATGTTAATTGCGTTCTAGGTTCAACAGAAAATTAAAAAAGTAGATAATTTCATGAAATATGGGCTTCGTTAAATGAAAGTTCCACTGTATTTCGAAACTAATTGAAAATAAAATAGAAATGCGTGAAAAAAAAAATTAACCTCAAAATTTTAATTAGGGATACTCTCATAAAACTAATACGCATGCGCATTCACCTTACAAATCTTCGAAGCTCAAACAACCAATAATAACAAAAAAACACCTGCTTAAAAAATATCGTTTGGCAACGACCAGAATAGTTGACACGATTTATTCTTTAGAATATTAGGCAGCTGCTCTGGTAGCTTTGTTATGGTGTTATGTCTGTATATTTAGTACGTAAGTTGAAAATTTTTAAAAAGTTATGCAGAAATGCTATCAGGTGACATTTTATATAAAATGTCGGTCCGAAAAAATACAATGTCAGTGGCGTTTCGTTAATATAAGCGCGCCAATGTCATTGTACTTCATTCGGACATTCCGACTTCGAAATTATCTTCCCTATTTGGATTATCACACTGTTATTAGAAGATAATGCCGATAAGAAAGAGGTAAGAAAATTTTATTTTTCCTGCTTTTTGTATAATGATTTCTGTTAATTTCGTAATAAACATGTTATAAAAGGAATAAGTATCATATTTAACTTTTTTGAATTAACTTACCTTAGTAAATTCAATAAATTTAACATTTATTTTGTTGAAATACGGAACAGCATGTCAACGATTTGAAATCAGTTAATAATATTATTTTTAAAATGCACTTTAATCACATTTTTTTAATTACATGGTTAAAATCACATTTTAATAAATTAAAAAATGTATACATAATCAAAAGTTAACGTTATAATTAATATATAGAGGAGTTTGGGGTTGTTTAATTGTTGAAAATAGTGATAAATATACTACTAATTTATGCACTAATATTGCAAAAACAAATTTTTTAAACTTTTTTATTACCTTTCTGAATTTCTCATAATCCCAAAAATTTGATAACTGTAATTCCATGACATTTATTATTTTAAACCATGTATCTAAAATAATTAAGATAATGATTTTGTGATAATAACAATTATTGATTTTTAAAAATGAGTAATTATCGCATTATTTTATTAATTTTTGATATCTTAATTGTTAAATGGTGTTGAAAATAACAATTTTGTTTCATTAGTATGTGTTCATTAAATCTTGGTTCTAAATAGTCATTAAAACAATTACATGTACTTTTTTGTGGGATGTACATTACTGAAATTTTTAGTGTTTGATGTATTTCTATTATTTTCAATAAAATTTTGTCTAATATTGGGAAGTGAGATTGAGAATACTTAAATATTATTAATAGATTCATCAAATACGAAAAAAAATGAAATCTAATAATTATAACTATTAATAAGGAAACTTTTTAAAAATAAATTCCATAAGGATGTCCTTTACCGGCACATCTACACTATATGACACATACAATATATATATATGAGTTTAACTACGAATTTAAACCTTGGTGTTACCATACATGCGCACAGGCCACTATAGTAAGGAAATAAATAAGCGTAATACTAGAACTAATTGCCTCATCTTCATTTGCACTCGATTTTCAAATAAAATCTGTATATTACGAATATTGCGCATAAACTTCAAATAGTTTTATCAAAAGATAATTCTATGTTATATTTAACAGAATGATTTTAATTGGTAAATTAATCAAACGAATATTAATTTTCCAAAATGAGTAAAAAAGTGTTTAGGTTAGGATTCGAACTAGAGACCCTCGATGTATGCTGCCAATGCTCTTCCAACAGAGCAACTTAGCACGCACAATTCACTCGGAGAAATATTATATAATCATACGAATATTATGCATTTATCATACGGGTAGTTTGAAAAAAATATTAAAGTATTATTACATAGGGTTATACATAATAATGATAAGTATGCATTCGTATTCACTGTGTGAATTGTGTGCGTCAGATTCTTCCAGGATAGTTCAGTCGACAAAGTATTGACAATTTGCGCGAAAGACTGCTTAGTTCGAATCCTGACCTGGACACTTTTTCAATCAGTTGGAAAATTACAACAAAAGATAATTAAAAGTTATATATATTTATAGACATCAGGATTATTGGTCAGAAATATTGGAAAACTGTACAGTTTTAGATATGTGCTGAGATTTGTGGATATTAAAGCGAGTAAAAGTTAAAAAAAAGACTAAACAGATTAAACAGTTTGAACAACGTTCTACTAAATGTGTGTCAGTTATAAATAAAATTGGAGCTATGCAATTTTCAGCATGTGGTGAGAAAATATGTAAATATTTTTTAAAGGTAATATTTTTCAAATTTTGAAAACAACACCAGAGTTGTAAGGCATGTGAGTTAAATCGAATTTTTAACTTTAATTTAGAAGAAAGTTTCCTTACTTCAGGTAACTATTTTTATATATTATACAGTATTTATTCATAAATTGTCAATATATGATTTTAGGAGTCAAACACTATTTTAACAGGAACATGGCATGGAGTTATAGTTTCAGCAGATCCTGTTTCTTTTAAATTGTTAGAGAATCGTTAAGAAATGTTAAATCGTCACAGAATCATCTAAAGTCTAAAATAAAAATCTAAAGTCTAATGAGTCTAAAATAATGGGAAAAACTTTAAGGGAGGTGGTAGAACTCACTATAATAAATAATTATGGCATAGAAATGTATCACTGGAAGTGACGCGTTGAAACACCACACTAGTCACTGCAAAAGACACGGATTATAATGTTAAGTGCATGGGAGCGCTATTTTCAAATATCTCGGTAAAATTTTAATATTTTCGCATAATTTTTTTTCCCATAGGATAGCTGAGGACGATCTGCAACTGGGCTGGTTGTTATTCTTTTGATTTTGGTTACAGATTAAAAGAAAAATACTTTAACTTTCAGAACCAGTTTAAACCGGTTCTAAAACTGAAACTATCTTAATATAAAAAAATATAACCAAAATCGAAAAAGTAAAAATTAGCCCGGTTGTGGATCGTCCTCAGCTATCCCATGGAAAAAATATCATGTAAAATATTGAAATTTGAGCAAGATATTTGAAAACAACGCCCCCCCATAGACTTAACATTATCACCCGGGTCTTTTTTAGTGACTAGTGTAGCGTCTTGACGGGTCACTTCCGGTCATATATTTGTGTGCCATCATTATTTGTTATAGTGAGTCCTACCACCCCCTCGAAGTTTGTTCCATGATTTTGGACTCACCCTGTATTTCAAACTTTGGTCACAATGTGACTTGAAAGCATTGTCACTTTCGTCACAGTTTCGTCACCATGTTAATGACAAAATCGTCACAAATGACACACTTTTCACAAATTGGTCACATTGTGACGTCACAAAGTGGTCACAATGTGACGTCACAAACAAGCTCTAAAACGGCCATAACGACTTCACATTTTAGTCACTGTGACGTCACCATGTCTTGCGGGGTAAAGCATGGTGACATCACTGCAACGTCGTTGTGAAGTCACATTGTGACTTTGTGACCATCGATTGTCGATGTGACGTCACGTGACGTCGATGTGAAGTCACAGTGACTAAAATGTGAAGTCGTTATGGCCGTTTTAGAGCTGTTTTGTGACGTTTCACAAAGTGGTCACAATGTGACAAATTTGTGAAAAATGTGTCATTTGTGACTAATTTGACATTAACATTGTGACGAAACTGTGACAAAAGCGACGATATTTAAATTGCCAGAAACATGTTTTTTAAAGTAAATAACATGTTTTGAAGGATATTTATAAATTTCTAAAGATTTTCAAGAAAGTCACATCTCAGTCACAATGTGACGTCACTGAGTGGTGGCATTTTGGTCACAAATGTGATGTGATCAAAGTGGCTCACAGTGACGTCACTGTGACCATGCAGGCTATTAGGGAGAGTTATAAATAAATGTCGACATGAATTGCTGTAGCTTTTTCATTTCACGTATCTTGTATAAGTATAAAAACAGCATTTGTACAGTTTTAAAATTTGAATTTTACTATTACAAAATAGTAATCTTGTCCTTAATGAATATCAGATGTTTGTCACCAAATAAGACAAACACTATTATTTTAAAAAATGAACAGTGCGAATCCTGAAATTGATAACTTAGCAATTGTATGAGCCTGATAAACTAAAATGATATGATTCATAACACATTATAAATATGTTTAATAAATTTGAGCGGAACGTATAAATTTTTGCCTCTATTTCATGGTTCGGACGGGTACCATTATTTTCCAGGAAATGCCAGCATTTCTTTATGGAATTTTAAATTTAGTTCGAAAAACACGAAACTTCGTCTTATAAAAAAATATTCATACCGTACAACTTCCTGGTCATGAAATTCTAAAAACCGAACCAACCCTGTATTTTCAAGAATGAAATTTAGAACGAAATGCATTTGAATATTTCACAGATTTATGTTATTATATAAATCCGAAAATAAAACACTGAATTAAAATTCGGTACGTTATTGCATATTTATAAATAAGCAAATGGTGCTTAATGCATAACACAGTTCATATTTACTGTTATTCAAGAAAGCATAAAATTTGTGAATCATTTTATTAAGAGGTTGCAAGTAGTTACTAGAAAAAGTGAAGTTCCTACTTAATCTCAGTTTTATACGTAGTTTTAAACGTAACTTTATCTGAACAGGCGGCTAACAAATGAGTAAATTGATTTAGAAAACTATATTTGTTCATCTGCGCATCACATACTCCAGCTTCTTGTTGTTACCATTACATTTATTAAAATGTACCTGTATTTAGACATTAAATAGCGTTAGAATTTGGTTATTAAATTACACAATAATTATTATTAAATTTAAAGGGGAAAAACGTACAAGGTGGCAGTTATTTGCATAAAGTCTTTGGCTGGGAGGTGGCAGCCGAGACAATCAAACATCTTTTTGGAGACTGAAATTAAGATTAGTTTTAACTTGATTTGCATATTAAAACAAAGTTGGCCTGCCAAGTCATATCTTGGTGGAAAACACCTAAAAAACTGATTTTAGTGGCTGTCACGCAGGTTTATTGTTGTGTTTTCTGCTCCCTATTCTTTAAATTTACATACCTTGGGGTAAATAAAAATATATTGATAAAACAACGAGTCTACCGCTAATATCGGATCTGAAAGTAGTTCCACCAAAATATGACTTGGCAGAACAGTAGCACTTCGATATATCCCAATCGAGTTCTGTCTAATCTTTGAACTCTTGCATCCAACTGGATGAGGTGTGCGTTTGTGCTTCCGCCACTTGTCTATCTTTAAGGATAATAAAAATACTCTACAAGTAATGTGTCTAATATCATACTAAATTATATGATAAGTTATAAGGAAGAAGAGTGAAATAAGTTTTAACAAGCTTATTTATCACATGTTCCTATATATCCCACAGTTTTATGAGAAAATGAGATATGTATTAGTAAAATATAATATTAATTTAATTGCTAAATCTCCTGCAAAGTTGAAAGATTTGATTCAAAACAAAAATATTCCAATTTTAGATTATGAAAATGGAAATTTACATGATTACATTCACAACAGATATCTAAAAAGTTTATTCTATTTTGGTATTACGTCTAGAAAATTTAAAGAAAGGTTAAAATAGCATTTATCTAATATAAAGTTTAACAACCACAGCTTTGTCTAGATTGCATCAAAAAGAAAATATTATGAAAAACTGCGATTCGACAAATCTAAAATGATCATTTCAACATAAAACCGTTACTCTTCAATAATCCATAAATCCATTCAAATTTTAATTAGGGGTGATACTGCTTCTAATGATGCTCTTTCTTACAATATTCCCTTAATTTGGTATAATATCCCAGTAGAGGTCTGCACGGGCCGAAATTTCCAGGCCCGAGTACGGCCCGAAAGTTAAAATTTTGGCCTGAGCCCGGCCCGGCCCGAAAGAAAGAAATATTGGCCCGGTCCGGCCCGGCAGGAAAGTTAAAATTTCGGCCCGAGACCGGCCCGGAAAAAAGTTAAAAATTCGGCCCGAACCCGGCCCGGTTCGGTTGAATTTCTACAGAACATTGATCTTTACTCTTACGGAAGAGTTCAGACCAAAAACTTACCTTACAAGGAAGATCTCCATTGTGGGCATACTCAGAATATAAAAAAAAAAAACGAATTAAACTACTAATGCAGGTAATAAAGGATCAGTCAAATTTAGCGGCGGAATTACAATAGGAAATGTGTAAAAAAATAAAATACTTTGGAATAATTGGCGTGAAAAGCTGAAAGCGACGACACGATTTTGCGAACAGCACATTTCCACGCCAAAAGCAGATGATTTTAACTAATCTGAAAATTGATTTTTATTGACTTAAACTTATTTTTATTGACTTTTTATTAATTTAAACTTAAATCTTGAAAAAATTTATTATTATTTTTGTTATTGTTTTGTATTATACATGTTGCTTGTTGCTACAGCTACTTAATTTTATTATTGAAAAAATATTTGTGTGTATTATGTTTTGCAAATATCTATTTTAATTTATAGGCAACCTGACATTTTATTTCATATATTCAATTTATTTCTTTTATATTTTGAAGGTTACAAAAATTTACTTTCACTTTCAGTTAACTTTTAAGATTTTGTTTTAGTATCTGGAATATTAAATCGTTTTCTGTTTTTGTTTAAAATAACGGTTTTGAGAATAAACACATATAATGTTGTTTAGATGCTATTTAAAGACGACATGGAAAGGAATATAAGGCTGACAAATGCTATAGAAAGTACCGCATATCTATTGAGAGTACAAAATACGGTGTATCACAGCTTCACTCGTAACCTTTAAATTTAAAGAAAGAAAGGCGTTAGTGGAAACTATTAAGGAAAGGAAACAAACAAAGATCATTAACAGCGCCATGTTAAAGAGGGGGCGAAGGAAGCGGTCTTCCCGGGCGCGGAAATTTAAGGGGCGTAAAATTTATACATCGAACATCATTTTCGGGGAGGGCGGTGTGCACCAAATTAAGACTTTGTCCTGGGTGCAGTTTTTTCTTCGCACGCCCCTGATCATTAATTTATAATTTTATGTTAAATTCTTACGCATCATACTCATTTTAAGTGTTCCGAACTTAAAAAGTAAAAACGGAAGCATTATAAAATCACTTCTGTGTCTGTCTGTCACAGTGATTTTCCTCTTAAGCTATGAAACGATGAAAGTTTTGGGAAAAGTAATAAAGATTGCGGACTCACATATTTACAAATTATTAAACATTCGAAAATATATTTAGGAAAAATGTATAGGGTCTAATTATTTTACTGGAAAAGAAAAAAAAACTTTAGAGTAACCTCGGAGATCTCAAAGTGCGATTCCTACTCTTATTTCTTTTGATTTTTTAATAGTAACTCGTATCTTTTTTTTAAAAAAAAAGAGAAAAAGTTCTGCGTAATTTTTTCCTAATCTGTATCAGTCATATGGCGAAAAGCACTCTCACATAGGATGCAGAAGAAACGTAGTGAAATCAGATTAAAAACTGCTAAAATGGGTTAAATCTAAATATTTGAGTGCTTAAATTTAAAATCTGCCAATGAGATTTTTGTAAAGTATGAATTCTCGCACAAATTTCCTTACTATTTGTTATAACTCCTCTTATTCAAAATAATTTCCTTTTTTTTTTTTTTTTTTTTTTTTTTTTTTTGTACAACATTTTTAACTTTCTGAACATTTGCAGTAATATTAATTAAAATGTTCTATAAAGAAGGTTAAATAAGTAATTCCTCTTTTTTCTTTTTATTACCGATTTGAAAAAAATTTCGCCATTGTTTTAATCTGCAACTCACAATTTTTTTTTTTAAATTTAACCGTCTTTACCGGGTATAAAAATCACGATTAAGGAAACTGTCGTCGTACATTTCCAATCCAAAAAAGAGGTTTCCATAGTAACAATGTCTAATAGTCTGTGTCATATTTTTCAGTTTGGAACAATTTTAATCAATTTAAGTTTTGTTTTAAATCGTAAAATATAATAGTTAAGTTTTGTTGTAAGTACATATAGCAAACAATATCACAAAATTATACTTAAAGCAAATTAAAAATGCAAATCTAAAATTACTTAAATAAACTTATTTAAACAAATTGAACATAGAAAGTTTTTTCTTTAAAAAGTATTCGAAGCGTAAAAGCGTATTTTGCAAAATTTCGTTTTTTCGCCAACCGGAGATAAATCGCAAAATAAACGAAATTTTCATTATTTTTTTACGGACGTTGTATGGAAGTTCCGCCATTTTTATTTATTTATTTATTTATTTATTTTATAAACATATGTATCCATATGAGAAGAATATTCTGTAATTTTTTCAGATTTTTCTGAGTATGCCCGTATGGAGACCTTCCTTGTTAGTCTTTTTTTTTCTTTTCTTTTCTTTCATGTTTATAATCTCTATTTAAGCAGAAGTGCCATAGGCTGCGATATTTACGCTTCATGTTGTATGTAAATGTTTCAGTTATCATTAGTATTATTAATACATAGAAAAAAAAATCTAAAAAAGGTATATGGTAAAAATAAGAGCTTGTAAGACATTGGAAAGAAAAAAATACGTTTCCTTCTTAGCAGATGTAAATGTTTAATGTATTTTTTTTTCTCGCGTATTGTTGTATTCATTTTGCATAAATGAACAGTTTAAAAGAAATTTGCAGTTTTCAGTTTGAAAGATTTTTTTTTAATGTGTTTAATTCTATTTTAAGACGCCTAGTGATCTACGATTCTTTATAAGGAATAAATTCTAATGTTCCAAGAATAATGACGACTTAAAAGTACATGCCTATTTTGCAAAAAATTTTGGATCAATCCAAACTTTACTGATTTATGAACAGACTTTTCCCCGTCGAGAAAAGGATTTTCATACGGGAAGATTCAACAGGAACTGATTATTTTGGTCCGTAAAGACTAGGAAGAACGAAATTAGTCTCGGCTTCGTACGGAAAAAAAAGTTAGGCTCGGCCCGGCCCGATACTCCAGGAAAAAAAAATTAAGGCCCGAGCCCGGCCCTGCTCGAAAAGATTAGTGACTCGGCCCGTCAGGCCCGGACCGAAGGCTGTTAATGAAAATCGGTCCATGCCCGGCCCGTGCAGATCTCTATATCCTACACTGTTAAAAATAAAGGTGACAAACCGGTGCCATTTGGGACCCGGAGGTGAAAAGGCGGTGCCATTTGGAACCCTAGGGTGTCATAAGAGCTTGAATATGTGGTTGGGGTGACGACAGATTTGTTCCTAGATGATGGGAGCTAAATAAGGTGCCATGCACTTCGTATTGGTAGCAATGTACCACCTCTTTGGGTGACTGGCAACTTGCGCATGCGCTATGACGTGTGTCTTCCTGCTTTCGGTGTCGGCAAGTAAAGTTTACGGGTGTGAGCAAAGCAAAACATGGCGGTGTGTAAATTGGCTATATTAATTGAGGACTAACCACTGAGCTACAATAAAACAACAACGAGGACTTAATGATCCGATTTGCGCGACCAGTGAACCGGACAAAGTCTGATTAAAGGTAAGATTTAATTTTATTTAATTGTATTTTATTGTTACGTTAATTTATCGTACATCCCTATATGTAATGTCATAAGAAAACAGTAAATTAGATTTTTTTGTTAGTATGATTGATTGGTAAGTTTATTATGTGAAGCTACAAGCTACACTCTCACCAAAATACTCGCTTGCTAATATTAAACTTATGAGGCAGTTATTTTACAATTTCTCGTTTACATGTCAATATTTTTAAATGATTTATCGAGGCCTTAGCTAGGGCCTTAACTATTTATCGAGGCCTTAGGAGCAATTGGAGCAAACTGCTCTAGGCACGGGAATCCTAAGGATGCACAATTAAAAAGAGCGAAATGAAAGATTGTAAAAATATTTACATATATTTTCATTACAAATCAGTTATTATAGACGAATCTTGTTGCAATCGGAATATTCTATGACCATTTTACCTTGCGTTTAAACTCAACTGTTTAGATTTAACCCTTAACTGCTGTTAGTGGTCTCAGACACCGTGAGTTTTTCAAGTTTCACAGTTTAACTTGTAATTTTTAGTTTAACAATAAATACTGGTCAAATTTTTTTAGTTTGGAGTCTTATTACTACCTCTAAATACTTTTGAATAGCTGAATTTGATTTATAATATTCTTGTACATAAAGTTTAATACATAAATAGTATTCTGAGAATTAATGAAACATTTTATTCATCTTCAGATTAAATGGTCTGACAGACAGGTCATATAGTAGTTATGTAACAATTTTTGTCAGAGCAGTTAAGGTTAAAATATGTTTTTGCGTCTATATACAGTTAAAAGCAATTAATTTTATTCGCGAAGTTTTAATTTTAACCTTTACACGGGATCTCGGACAGCATCTGGCCGGCTTTGCATATATTGTCGGATAGATGCTATCCGAACCCCTCCAGTAAAGGCTAATTCACACCATATTGCAGCCTCGCGTAACTTCTCTAATATTGTTTCAGTATACCTGATTTGTCTTTATTTGAGAGGGGGGGGGACTTTTTCATTTAAGACAATTGAATACTTGCAAATCTTAAAGTAATCAAAACTTATTTACAGGGTTTTCATTATTAATATTTTCATTATTAACCACCATTATTTCCAAAATAATCTTCATAACAAGATTAGATCGGTGGGAGGTGGTAGCACGGACAATCATTTAGTCTCATTTAAAAATAAAAATCAGGGATAAAACCTCGATTTGCATATTAAAACGTTATTAGTCAGCCAAGTCATACATTGGTGGGAAATGCCTAAAAACCCGAATTTAGCGGTATCTTCGGTTTGCCATTATGTTTTCTTACTCCCAATTCTTCATATTTTCATACTTTTGGTTTCATTTTCTTTCAAAAAGGTGAGAAAATGTTAGGGAATTGAAATGAATATACCTTATGATCTGATTATCGGCTATGCAGATTTACACTCATTTTTTTTTTCGAAAGTATTCTTTCGCGTTAAACCATATTTAGTAGCAGAATTTTATGGTTAAATAAAATAAAATATTTTTTTTTTTCAATAATAGTAATTTAAGTTTGATTAGACCGTAATCAGTACCCCCCCCCCTTTCTCAATCATCAACATCATCCGATATGACAAATTTTTAGTCATGAACATTAAAGGAAAACAATCTGTATTTACTCCACTGAACTTTCAGAATAGTTTACAGAAATAGTGTGTGTTCAAAAAATATAACAATGAATAAAAACTTATATCGTAATTTTACACAAATGTGAAATTTTTCCGCAGGTGATCAAGATCTCGTATTTTAAAGGCGATTTTTGCACTGTCATTTATAAATCTTAAACATTTTTCTAATGATATAATTTTTAAAAATCTTTCATTCCACGCGTTCTGAAACAAGACCAATAAACAGGGTTGGCTTTTTACGGGTAAAAACCTGAGGAGAAGGTGGTAAAAACCTAAGTATATACAATAAACTGTTAGCCCTTAAATTGTATTTTAATACTAATGATAAAAATTCTATTTTCATGTAAATGGTGTATTAATATATAATATCTATATAGGAGAGAGTGGGGTGGTGTGGGACTTTTTTTACAAAAGTAAGATTTTTTTTTTTTATATACAAAAAGAAAAATTTCAATTTATAGGATGCAAGGTAGAACACTTTTTAATCCCCCTGAACAATATAGAAACATAACGTGCAAATACTATTTTATTTTAAAGAGAACGTAAGTTTCAAAATATGTCTCACACCTCCTCATTAAGAGTTATGGGACAGCAATAATAAAAAAAGCTATAAGGCACAAAATAACCTATAGTGTCGGTAAGATAAACAATCAAAGGTTGCAAGTTGATAATGTATATGCCACAATATAAAATTCCAGTATCTTCATGACTGGAATGAAAATTCAGGATTCTCTGTCATAGGTGTCATTAAGGCCCCACATTACGCACAGAAAGATACCCGGATGATAATGTAAAAGTCTATAGGAGCGTTATTTTCAAATACCTAACTCAAATTTTAATATTTTTACATGATTTTTTTTAACAAGACAGCTGAAGATGATCCATAACCGGCCTAGTTTTTATTTTTTTTCGATTTTGCTTTTATATTTTTTGGATAACGATAGTTTCAATTTCAGAACCAGTTTAAACCGATTTCGTAAGTTAAAGTAATTTTTAAAAAAAAATCTGAAACCAAAACTGAAAAAATAAAAACAACGCCGGTTGCGGATTGCCCTCAGCAATCTTGTGCAAAACAATCACGTAAAAATATTAAAATTTGGGCGAAATATTTGAAAAGAACGCCCTCATAGACTTTGCATTATCATCCGGGTCTTTTTCTGTGCCTAGCGTTGCGCCTTAAATAATCACCAATTTATTTACATTTTGAAGAATGAATATATATATTATCAATGTTATAATTAATATATTATCCTCTAAAAATATTTGCATGTTAGCGATTCGCATTATTATTAATTTTAAAAAGGAACTGGGCGCGTCCCATTCCTCGCCACTTCCTTATTTGTGTTAAACTTCTTGTTCAAACAAAATGCTGCTTTAGGCTTAGTTTAAATTATGGATAATATACAGTATAATGTTCCATAAATAGGAAAACTATTACATTTATACATAAACAAGCCTTTAATATATTGAAAGCAAATAAATCAAATTTAAATTGGATTTTTGAAATAATTTTCTCTTTTATACATTTGCAAGTCTATGCATAACAATATTTTTTGTAAACTGAAGAATGGATAACCATTGCTTCATCTTGTGTGCGATCGATGAAATATTTAAAATAATGCACAAAAAGAAAAACCTACTGTCCCATTCCACCCGACTTTCCCCCATATAGCAAAAGGGGAAATAAAGAATTAGCCAGTTCCCTAAAGCTCCTGATATACATTATATGGCCAGAGATGGCCGTCCACTTGCGATTTTAGACATTTTGTTAAATATCTAGAAAAATGTATGAGGAATTATCCTGAAAATCTTAGTGTATAAATATAATACACTACCTGGTCATTGATTATCGTCACTTGCGATTTTAGACATTTTGCAAAATATCTAGAAAAATACATGAGGAATTATCCTGGAACTATCAGTGTATAAACAATATAGTACAGGTCATATATTTCCGTGAAGATTTTTTCCAGAAACTTTATAGGGGACCGCCAACAAATTAAACAAAGTATGAATGTAACTCTGTCAAAACTGATGCATCAAAAGCGCTCAAACTATAGATTGTGATTAAGTGGCTTATTGTTATAAACTGTGTCCATTTTTATGTGGATAACATGTATACTCGTAGAGAAATTAAGGTTTTTATGAAAATACTCCCAATTTTTCCAAGATTTTTGCTTATAATATAATTTCCAAGATTTTTGCTTCTTAATATAAAATAATAATATTTTCTGAAAATGTGACAAACAACATTGTACATAAAATCCTGTAATCAGAATTAAAAAATAATAAAAATTGTATGAAAAATGATTAGGTTTACTAAATAATTTTTCGCTGCGCATGCGTCAACGATATCAAAATTTCATTTGAATATTATGTTAGTTAAATATATAGAGCAACTTTTGTGAAAGTTGCAAAATCATAGCTTGAAAATTCTGAAAATAATCGTCAATAGAATCACTTAAAAATCCGTTATTTCCAAAATGAAGCAAAAACAAGTGCGGTTGTATCCATATATTCATTGATTAGTGCCAATATAGAATGCACAATACAGAACTTAGTACTACATTTGGATAAAATCCTTCATTTTTTTTTTTTTTTTTTTTTTTTTTTTTTTTTTTTTTTTTTTTTTTTTTGCTTCATTTTGGGAACAACGGATTTTCAACTTATTATGTTGACCATTATTTTTAGAATTTTCAAGCTATGGTTTTGCGACTTTCACAAAAGTTGCTCTATACATTTAGCCAACATAATATGTGTGTATGTATGTCGGCCAATTATCTACACTGTGGGATATAGGCCCTAAGGGGTGGGGTGCCCTCCGTGGGGGTCTTTCTAAGGGAACCTAACCCGTATTTACGCAAGGTTCGAAGAAAACCACGGAAAACTCTGAACAGTTAGGCCGACGGTCGCGATTGGGTTCGAACCCAGCACCTACCGTCTACCAGTTTGAGGTCAGACCCTCTTGGCCACTGGGCCAACATAATATGCAAATGAAATTTTGATATCGTTGAAGCATGCGTAGTGAAAAATTATTTAGTAAACCTACTCATCTTTCATACAATTTTTATTATTTTTTAATTCTGATTACAGGGTATTATGTGCAATGTTGTTTGTCAGGTTTTCAGAAAATATTATTATTTTATATTAGGAACTCTGCAAATTATAAGCAAAAATCTTGGAAAATTTTGGGACTATTTTTATAAAAACCTTAATTTCTCTACGAGTATACATGCTATCGACATAAAAATGAAGACAGTTTATAACAATAAGCCACTTAATCACAATCTACAGTTTGAGCGCTTCTGCTGCATTTCTTTTGACAGGGTTATCCGAAAGATATTCATTCTTTTTTAATTTGTTGACGGTCTCCTGTAAGGTTTCTGGAAAAAATCTTCACGGATATATATGACCTGTCCTATTATGTTTATACACTGAGAGTTTCAGGATAATTCCTCATGTATTTTTCTAGATATTCAACAAAATGTCTAAAATCGCAAGTGGACGATACTCAATGGTCAGGTAGTAGTACAAGTCACATATTTCCCTGAAGGTTTTATTCCGAAACTCCAATAGGATAGAGTCAACAAATTAAAAAAGAATGAATGCCTTTTGGATATCTTTTGGATAACCCTGTCAAAACTAATGTAGCAAAAGCGCTCAAACTGTAGATTATGATTAAGTGGCTTATTGTAATAAACTGTGTTCATTTTTATGTCGATAGCATGTACAGTCGTAGAAAAATTAAGGTTTTCAACTAATCCGAAAAACAGTCTCAAATTTACCCAAGATTTTTGCTTATAATTTGAAGAGTTCTTAATATAAAGTAACATTCTTTTCAGAAAATGCGACAAACAACATTGCACATAATACCCTGTAATCAGAATTTAAAAATAATAAAAATTGTTCGAATATTGAGTAGGTTTACTAAATAATTTTTCACTGCGCATGCGTCAAAGATATCAAAATTTCATTTGCATATTATGTTAGCCAAATGTATAGAGCAACTTTTGTGAAAGTCGCAAAATCACATCTTGAAAATTTTGAAAATAATTGTCAATAGAATACGTTGAAAATTAGTTATTCCCAAAAGGAAGGAAAAACACGAGGGGTTGTGTCCATATATTCGTTGATTAGTGGCAATATAGGATACATAATAGGGGCGTACTAATAACTTTGAATAAAATTCCTTATTTTTTTATTATTATTACTGGTATGGAATACCTGGACATGTTAGGGAAATTCGTTGCTAATCTGGAATAGACACTTTGTTGCAAAATATGTTTTGTAAATATGGTTAATAATGTAAATAGTTTGTAATTCTTAATGATAACACAGGAAAAGAATATCTGAATGATAAGTATGAATTACTCATGTAATTTTCTCGTGCTGTCCGAAAATAGGCAATAAAGATGAAAGTGCCCAGTTAAACTGATGGCATTGAATGTGAAAAATAACACTAAATAAGTCTTGATTACGTCCACTAATAACTAAATCGTAATACTTATAATATATATTCTACATAAAAATATAAGAATTTATATTATAAAAACATTTTGCTTCTAAGACGTTGTATAATAACAAAAACATTTAAAATAAGAAAAAACATCTAAATTGAAGAAAAACAAAATTTTAACAAAAACATTTAAATTGAAGAAAATTTGATAATTCTGCATGATTTCTGCATATTTATATAAATTAAGGGGGGTAGCACTCTCTTCTCCCACCTTCATATTTAATCAATGAACCTCCATTGCTAATCAGTGAAGAACCTTATCAAAATGAACCTACAAATAAAATTTGAACCAAATCTGATATTTATATAAAGAGTTATCACGTTACATACAGAACCTGCGAGCACATTAGCTGCCAGGTTTTGATAGCCTTGTGAGCTATAATTTAAATTTTATTTAAAATTTATTCATTCTTTTTTTGTTCATCTACCATTTTTGCTGTACTTTGATGATGCATTTTAATTGGACTGTCTTGTTGTGTGTTTTCCTTAATGTGTTATTATTATTTCAGATAGTGAACTTACATTTACAGTACTTACATTACCATGTTTGATATAAGAAAAGTTTCCGACTCTTTATCATGAAGAAGATGCAGAAATTTCTGTGTTTCAACCTGTTATTGTGCTCCACAACTCAAGCAACTTGTTAAATTACTCATGCTATGTATTAATTTTATATAAACAGTTAATTACAAAAACTGATAATTTTATGAGCTTAGTTACTTTGTGGTATGCATTATTTTGGTTGTTTAACGTTAACTATAGCAAAAGCCAATTTAAATTTTTATCATTTTTATTAGATACTTATGTCTTCAAAACTTTTTTAGTAGCATCAGTTCCACATAGTGTCACGTCTTTGTTTAATAATAATTATTACATTCTTGGTGTTTACAATAAAAAGATTATTTGAACTAAAAGGTTGTTTTTTTAATTCAGTGTTTTATTCCTTTCATTATAATTACTCTTTGGATTAAAATTTCAGATGCAATAAGTCAAAACACAAAAACAATTTGGCAGAAAGTGTTTTGATGTGGATACAGGACTAGAAATCACCAGTCGTTAGTCGTCAAATGAAACTAAATTATAGAAAAATTATTCCTAGTCGTCAAATCTTGATAGCTAGCTTTCTTTAACTTTAATTTTTGTTTAGCAAATGCTTTCAATTGTATTTTAGCATACACTTTCCCCCCTCTGCACCAGGACATCAGCACGTGTCTTAAGAATTTTGAACCTGTCAATAACCTCTAAGTTAACTTCACTTTAACCAATGACTGATAAAACTGGTCCTTGGATATTACACCCCTGTAAACAAGATTTTCTTTTATTATAAGATATTTCTGCATCCTTATATGTTCCTAAAATAAGAAACTGTATTAAAATTGTTTTAAAATTTTTGTACTCCCTTCCTCAAACAAACAAAAAAAAATATGTGTGAATTGGAAATGTTTTAAATGCCACACCATAGTTGACAATCAAAAATTCATTTATTTGCTAACTTTTTATTTTCTGATGTACTGTTAGTCTCAGATTTTTTAAAAATTAGCTTATCCCTAGTTATATCTAAAGCTCATATTTTCTTTCTGTTTACATATTTGCTTGATTATCTGTTTTGTATGCATATTAGCTTAATAAAAAGAATAAGTTTTTCCAGAATCCAAATATTGTAGTTTAATCAGGTTTCATACTTATGCAAAGTCAGTTTTTATTTTGTTTAATAAGAAAAGGTGTTTAATATATAAAGTTTCCTCTCCACTTCCCTTCAATACATTAAAATTAAATATGCAATGCAATATTATTACTATTAACTAACATGGTAGTGAAAAGAAATAAGAAAATATGAAATGCAGTTGGCACATCGAAAAAAAATTGTAGGCATTATTTTGACACCTTACATACAGTTCTTAATTTCTAATCCTGTGTGGATATATGCTATAGAATATGAATTTGCGTAAGTTCACTATAAAGGTAAGTACTACATATATTATAAAAATGTTTTTTTTTTTTTTTTTTTTTTTTTTTTTTTTTTACTCAATTTCATCTGTGATTTTACCAAAACTATAAAACGAACTTATTTTCTATAATTCATTTCATAGCTTGATGGCTGACTTTCTGGAAGAATTTTAAAGAATATGAAATATTCTTACTAATTTAAAAGTTACACAGCATTTATTACATATTCTTTTCTAATTTGTGTTTTACATTTTTTTATTAGATACAGCAGGGTTTCTGAAAAAAATATTGGTGCGTTGTTTGACATTTCACGACTAAAATCTGAGACATGCTTATTTAAAAATTTTGTAGCATTTCTTCTATTATATGAAATTCTTAATCCTCCGAAAAGTTCACAACCGTCAAAATGATCAGCAACTAATATGTTCAACGAAGTGTTGGCCTCATGGAAGCAAAATAATTTTAATGGAACATCCACCAGCAATGGGGCCTTCACATGGAGCAAAAACAACATTGACCTTCATCGCCCATCTGCGTGGATATTTAATAACAGGTGTATTGCCTTCGAACAATCAGACCTTATCTCACTTGACTTCTGTAGCAAAGTTAGAAATAGAAAATCCCCAGTTTGTATTGTATGTGATGCGAAATTATCAAGGCATAGAATGATTTAAATCAGAATTATCTGCAGCGGACTGTCAATTCTATGATCTTTCGTTTTCAAACTTGTGTAAAAAATAAATATCAAGCCAGTGAACAATTTGTTAAAATATTGTCATTTCTTTTCTTTTTTTTTATTAAAATATGGCATATATTTTACAGGATATAGCATTTTTCCGTGTCCCCATACTTTTCAGTTGCCCTGTATATAAAATAATGAAAATACATGTCAAGCAATATACTATGTGTCAAAAAAGATGGTTACGGATTACTTCTGAAACTATAAGAAAATTATAAATATATTCATATGAAGATAGATAATTAAATTTGTACTTTCTCTTATTTTAGAGTCAAAAAGCATCAAATTTTTATAATGTTCCTGCATCTAAAAACGCCCAATCACAAAAATAGTTACTGGCCCTTTCTTAAACATACCCAAAAAGTTTGATCCAAACATCCGAGTTAGAGACAGTCAAAAATCATGATTTATTTCATTTTACAAGAAATTCAAAACATAAAATTGAAAATCAGGCTTCATTGCATGACAAAGTCACAATATTTGACTCTAACTCAGTGATTTTTAGAGGCAGAAAATAGGTGTAGAGGTTGTGTAAACTTTATGATTTATTCTAACAAAACCTTTTGGGTATGACTAACAATGCAATAGTGATGACTTATGATTGGTGATTTTGAAATGCAAAGACTGTATAAAAGTTAAAAATTTGGAATTTTTCTTAAAATACTCTCCATGTAAATGAAAGTACAATTTGAATTCTCTACCTTTCTATGATTATTTTTGTAGTTCATATTATCCCTCTCTGAGTTACAAAAATATGCTACAATTTTTCTTTGGACACCTGACAATGAGTTTAAAAATATAATATTCCATCAATCTAAAAGAAAAAAAAAAGACTCAAAATATTGACTGATCATGATAATTTTCTTTGCAGAATTCAATTTAAAAATGGGTTAACACTTTGTATTTCATGATTCAAACCAATACAATTTCTTGAAAAGCGGGGTGGAGGGAGGGGGTTGCAACTGTGAGCCATAGATTGTGAGTGCTATTTTTTGTAGGATGCCACAGGGCACACTGGATTATGGGGGTCATCCATTCACCCTCTGGGGAACCCTGGATAAGTGGTATCATTATTCTCCCCTGAGATGCCATTCTTTCACCCCTTAAGGTATCCTGGATGAGGGGTGCCATTGCTCTCCCCTCAGATGCGATCCTTTCACCCTCTGGGGCACCTTGGATAAGGGGTGCCATTACTCTCTCCTGAGGCGCCATCTTTTCACCCCCTGGGGCACCCTGGTTAAGGGGTGCCATTACTCTCCCCTGAGATGCCATCCTTTCACCTCCTGGGGCACCCTGGATAAGGGGTGTCATTATTCTCCCCTGTGGTGCCATCTTTTCACCCTATTGAACACTGTGGATAAGGGGTGCCATTATTCTTCCCTGAGGTGCCGTCCTTTCACCTCCTGAAACACCCTGGATTAGGGGTGCCATCCTTTCACCCTAGTTAAGGGTGCCATTTTAGCTCCTCTAGGGGTGTCACCAGTGAGACAAGCCTTTCACCTTTAAAAGGTGCAATGTGTCACCATTAGTTTTAACAGTGTAGGTGTTTCAGTGACCTCCTGATATTTCAGAATTGATCTTTTCACCCTTCTTTAGAACAGTGGACTGAACTTTGATTCCGCAAACGCATTATTTTTGTTTTGTTTTTATTTGTGTTTTCTATTCTGCTCAATTATTTTTTTCCCTTTGGGAAATGGATGCGTGTTGTTCTGAAAAATCTCAGGAATATAATAAATAAATAAATCTTTATGTATTTGTAACGTCTTCTAAGTAATTATTTGTATATTTTGAAATTTATATTAATAAAAAGATGTAAATTCATTCAAGACACTGGTATTTAAATACAGTACAGCCTCAATTATCCGCATAATTGGGTGGCAAAGACACCGCGGATTGCAAAAATCACGGATAGCCCATATAAAAGCTGAAAATGAGAAGGAAACATGAAAAAATATAGATAAAAGCATTGTTTTATTGCACACAAAACCTAATGAAAAATTTAAAATAAGCACTTATGTATATAATAACGCGAAGATTTGTCCCTGAGAAGATTTTATCATGCTTGTAGCAGGATGTGAAAGCCCGTTGTTAATTAGCAACACAGCCTCATTTGGCAAATATTTTTAGTCAAGATATATAAGTACTTGAAGAACAAAAGTCACTTCAAAATATTTTTGAAAAACTGCTAGTTTTCCCATACTTTGGTCTTTGGATGAAATAATCAACTGGTAAATCTTCTTTTCCCTTTACCCCTTGGGGTCGAGCGACACGTATACCTGCGCAAAAAGGCTTAAGAAGTCTCATTTAATCGTAGAATTTTCTCAATTAAGTAAGGCACAAATTTCTATTTTTTTTAAGCCGGTGAAAAAACAATAAAAATTCCTTAAAAGGCTCCCGTCGCGAAGGGGTCAAAAGAGCTCGGTTTCTTAGATTTGCCGATTACAAGGAGGCACTATATATTTATTTAACTTATTTATAATAAAAATAATTTTTTAATAATAAAAATTAATACTTACACTAAATTTTCCCAGAAAACAGAAAATTATGACCAATGGCCGTCAAGCAAATCATGGAATAATTAAGAAAGAGGAAGTAACTTATCCTTAAAATAATGAAGCTTCAACTATAAGCGCTTTCGCAGGTTTTCTATACACAAGTGGGAAGTATTTCCTTACGCAGCATTAATGAAATTTTTTAATCAAAAGTAGTGACAAAAATAGACATTCATTTTTACTAGTGGTAGTTTACTTTTGCGGCATTAGCTTTGCCACATTGTGGCAATCAAGACAACCTACTTTCTATGTCAACGAAAAGCTAATATTTATATTAGCATTTATCCTGCAAGTATTTTGTCGGTATCTTAATTTTTTTAAGTTTCCTTTGAAAAACCTCATTTTGAAACATTTTCTCATTTCCCGAGAGGCAGACATTATTTTGGATTTTTATTTCCTATTTTCCCTTTTCTATTTCCTCTTTCTTTTCTTTTCTTTTCTTTGTTTCTATAAGTGCGATTGTTGAATTTTTTCCATATAACTAATTCTCGAATATATTGAAACAAATGATAACCTGGAGCATAAAAAAACGAAAATGGATTTTCAAAGAATATATATAGATATACTCTAACTTAAGAGGATAAAGCATGTTTAAATGTTTCAATATAAAATAGATGATTTTTCTCTGATTAATGTGAATTTTAAAAATCCAGTAATATTTATATATTTATTTATTGTAATTGTATAAAATATAAAATTTTCAACACATAATTGATGTTTCAGACACCACCTTTACCAAATGAGATCTATGGATATAAATTATCAAGCAATCGATAGGTTAAGCAAAGTTAGTTTAAAATCATGTATAACATTTGCTTTAATTCATACTTAACAACTACTATCCAAACTAACCATCGATGCAATTTGATACACAAATAAATTAAATTTGTTGCATTAAATATTATACAAAAAGTTAAAAATAATAATAATAAAAGAAAATATGTGAATTTCACTAAAACAAATAAAGGTGTATTTTCAAATATCAGAATGATGAATATATGATACTGGACAGAGAGTAAAATGAGGGGCAAAGGCACATTTCCAAAACTTTCTTGTAAAAAGGAGGGATCTTTCGATTTATTGGGAACAGCTAAAGAGCACCTGATACAGTTTTATTCAGATGTATATTTTTGAAATTAGGCTAAGTCCTCGTAAAGATGCTACTTAACTCACGCGAAAAAACCCGCTCGCTAATGAAATTATATAAAATATCTCATTTAAAAATATATGAAATAAAATTTTAAATGGAAAAAGAAGTATATAAAATCTGAAGAAAAATGTATGACACCTGCTTAAATTTTAATTTAGCGTCACTTTTAATTATTTTTACAGATTAAATAATTTTTTTCATATGTTTAACACTTATTTTTCAGTAATTTTTTTTACACTTTTTACGAAAATGTTTAAAATTAATCTTTTATTTGAACCAATTATTTTTTTTCACTGCTAAAATTTATTTATTTTTTAAGTTGAATTGTAACATTTTTTATTCAGAATGTTTCATCCATTTTTTAGAATATGAAAACATCGCTAAATTTTATATTTAACCAAGCAATAATTTGCAAAATTTGTCTTTTTCGTCAATTTGTACGTACCTAAACAAAAAATATCTGTAATGCTATGTATGTGGTACAAAAATAGAAAGGTAGGCTGTGTATTTTTAGTTGATTTTTAAACAAAAGCCAACTTGTTTCAATCACAAATTTGCAATTAAACATACATTTACAAAGATGTTTAATGTCCTAATCTTTCAGAATTTCTTAACACTAGAACGGCGGGAAATTTTACCCAAGTTTTATAAAAATAATTCACATCAGAATTTTTATTTAAGTCTATTTAAGTTATTTATTTTGAATAATTTTAGTGCTGATTATATGTAAATTATTTTAAAAGAACTTATCTGGTTCGAATCGACATCTTTTCACTGGGTACGTGTCAAAATGACCCGTCTCCGCGGTTCTAGTGTTAATCAATGTTTGAGATCTTAAACAGTGAAAATCGCAAAAAAAAAGAGTTAAAACAGTTTTTGATGAGCTTAAAAGTTCTCCGGAATAATAAACAAAAATCTAACCTTAGTTTAGAAGTTTAATGAATAATGCATGCTCCGGAATTATTTTTCATATAAAACCTTCTGCAAGCGATCAGCAGAAAACGGAACTTTCATTTTCTTCGAAGAAAGTAGTCGCTCATGGAGGTAGGTAATCCCTTTCACGACGGGAGCCTTTTACGAATTTTTTAATGTTTTTGTCACCGGTTTTAAAATACAGAAATTCGTTCCTTCTTAAATCGAGAAAATGCTCCGATTCAATAAACCAAATTTTACAGTATAATTTTACCTGTGAGAATAAACAAGGATTCTTAAGTTTTTTAGCGGCACATATACGTGTCGCTCGTTCCCAAGGGGTTAACATGGGATGATCTCTCAATGGAGGTAAAATTATTATTTAGCCTATGAAAATTTATTTCGGTACTTAAAAATGGTCGTTTAGGGAGGTTGTCGCTTAATCAAGGCGTAAACGCGCACGTATGTTTCACTGTATATAAAATCTAATTGATTCTGTTTGTGGCAGATGTAGAATTTAAAATTCATATTCCGAGTTTTTTTTATGCAGGGTGTCCTAGAATTATTGGGACAATCTTCAAGGGGAGGTAGGGGACATAACATGGATTCAGAGATTTGAATAGCAACCCATGGTCGAAAACGTTTTCCTGGCGGTGTACTGATGACACAAAACACAAGAAAATGAGGAGACGTCAGGAACAGAAAACATGTTTATTATTCTTAGTACTCCAAAAATGCTGGAAAGTGCTGATGACCTTGTTGCACGAATCGTGGAAGCACTCGGGGGAAGTTCGGTACATTCATGGTATTTTGGAGAACATTAGATCTTCCATGCGCTGGAGAAAAGCTTCCATGCAACATTGATTAGGGTCGTAATTTCAAACACCTACTTTGATAACAATCGTTGGCTCTTTAATGTTCTTTTTTATAATCTTTTTGCTGTATTAAGATTAATAAAGACAATTTTTCCTCTTACTCTAGTCCTATCTTTCTTGTGTTTTGTGTCGTCATTATTGGACCAAGAAAACGTTTCCAACGATGAGTTGCTATGCAAATCTGAATCTTTGTGATGTTCTCTACCTCCCCTATATTTTTGTAACAATATTTCTGGGATACCCTGTACTAACCTGTACACCCTGTACCCTAGTTACTAACAAAATTTTCTTATGAAATACATTTCTAGCATATCGAATTCATATCGAAAACCAAAAACAAATCATTTTATAAAATTTTCATATGTCCGATGCATAAAAAGTTTTATATCATTAAAAAAAGAAGAAACATCTATTGTAAACATTTTTTTTCTTGTCACAGTTGCTTCTGCTTTTAAAAAGAAAATACATGTCCAGTAAGAAAACTTTTAAAATGTCTCAGATAAAATTTATTTAACAAGGAACAGAAACAAGACGTACTAAAATAAATAAAAGAGCATTTACAAGAAAACGTTGACATAAACAATTTAAACCTTAACTTGTTTCTGTTTTTAAGAAGTGATTTAAACTAAACTCCTTATTCCTCAGGGAAACATTTACTAAAAATTTAAAATAAAAAAGGGCGACCGTGTGTTTTCTGTTTAATAGTTGTATAAATATCAAAAATACATTTATTTTGCACATTAAATTCTAATAATTTAAGGAAAATGTCAGTTAAAAAAAATCATTAGAAGAATATTCGATTTTTAACATTTTAAATAAATATTTTTTAAGTTTGTTTAAAAATTGTATATCTTTAATAAACGTTTGAAAGATAAAGATAAAAAGGTATTTAAATGTTTTATAGACTTTTATAAATTTATTATAGTTATTCATTTAACCCATTAACTTTTCATACCGTTATGTTTTGGAAAACTGATAACCATGAAACTTTTAATATTTTATTACAATGTTAATTAGTTTAATCCAAAAATAGAAGTACTTCAGAACTTTAAAATAAAAGAGTGTATATGAATAAAGAGTGTACTAAATACCATGATATGAAATTCCATATTTTAAACTTAAAGGTTTGGAGTGAATATAAATGTTTGAGCAAAGAACTGACTTAATTGTATCTATACAGAGCAGTGAGGTCAGAAGTCGTCATTTGGAATACGCTGTAAAAAATTGCATACGGAGGCTAATTATTGTTATGAACAACTTCCAACAGTAAACGTTAATTAAAAGTTTCATTGTATTTAAAAAATTGTACCGTTATTTCCGGCATATGATCCGCGGATCAAGCAATTATTTTTAGACACAGAAATTTTTTTAAAGAGGAATGTAACTTATTCCATTGTCGAAAACACTTATCTTCAATCCATAACTAATATTTTTAGGTCCAAAATTAATTGTTTTACCCTCGGATTATGCACCGTAAATTACGGTAAAAATAAGTAGCAAAAATACCATCTATTTGTTTTCTCGATAGTAGTTTCAGCCAGCAAGTAATGAGGCCCTGAATGCATAATGAGTACTTTCCAACTAGCACTAAGTGGTTAAAGCATACGGTTTAACAACATTCTTATGTTATGCGTTTTTGCATCCCTAGTGAAATGATATCTACTTCATAAATTATTTTACATCTTCATAGAAATTATTACCTTACATTAGAATTTTACATAACTTAAGTTGCATTTCTATGTCAAGAACTACAGAGTGAGGCATAAAGATCTACCCATTTTAAGAGGCCAATAAAAACACATAGGATATTAAAAACAATTACTTTATGTTTACATTCGGAAATAATAAAGTTTGCCATTTATTATTTTTTACAATCTGTAAAATTTTTTCTATTAATTTCGAGATTTTATTGTACAAAAAAATGATATCGTCTTAATGTTTTCATTCGTTCTCTATACACTTGTAAAATTTCCTCGGAAATTCAGCTTAATCTTTTTCACCATTGCTGGAAGAATTGTTATAATTTCAAATCGAATAGCACAACTCGTTGAGTGTTATAGAACTTAGGTTTATGTGTGTAAACCTTATCCTTGAGGTAACCACACAGGAAGAAGTCACATGCTGCTGGCTGTTGCATGTGACGATATCATTTTGCATACAACAAAACCTCGAAATTAATAGCAAAAATTGTTGCAGATCGTAAAAATTAATAAATGGCAAACATTATTCTTTCCGAATGTAAACATGGAATATTTGTTTTCAATGTGCTATAATTTTTATTGACCTCTTAAAATGGGGAGATCTTTATACTCCACCCTGTATTTCATAAAAACTATATTACTTACTCTGGGATAATGTGGAATTCTTTTCACAGTTCCGTATCAGATAAAATAAATCACCTAGTAGAAACATAATCAGAAAGACCTTTAACCCTTTCAGGGGCATGGAATTTCTACTTCAAAAGTGTTCAAATAATTAATTCCCACCAAAATTTATGAAAAAATTTATTTGAAAATAATCAAAAGCTTTTCCTCACCTTTATTATCAGCTCGAAATTAGCTTTTAAAATTAATGGTGCCAATAGTTAATTTGGCTATTAAAATTAATTTGGTAATAAAGTTAATAAAGTTAATTTCAGTACTGAAAATGTTAGGCATATTTTATGTCCTAATAAATTCCCACATTTCTTAACAAATTTTACATTATTTTTGTTACTATTTTACGAGATTTTGCTTTGTTGAATTCTTTATTCAATCGTTTTGTTAGCTTTCAGCAAGCAGAAAATTTTAAAAACACTCACATATACAAAAATAAAATAATTCAATTATGGCAAATCAATTTTAGAAAAATGTTCGTCATTACAAGTTAGCTAGTAAGTTTTTAATACAGTAATAAAAATGAAATTAATTTAACCAACTCATGAGGTGACTCTTACTCACCGCTAGTGATATCAGGTGTTCCTCATAAATCGAGACGCGAAATGCTTTGGACACCACTAATTTCTTTCATTCTATATTCTTTCATTCTATATTTCTTTCTTATTTTATCACGCATTATTTGGCCATCACATAAGGGGGATAAAACAAGGTTAAAATACTGAAGTCCGGGAATTTTTGAGCACCCATTGTCGCTGGATACTAGAGGTCAATATGAATCACCTCTCGAGGGCAAAGGGTTAAACCAATAGATAGTGCTATGTTGTAAATAAAATGTAAGTGTAATTAGGTAAGTAAACCTGTGCAAAAGAGTAGAAACCAATTATGACATCTGCTACTTAACATGGCCGTTCTCTTTTCTAAGGCTGGATTCAGACTGCAATACTCTTGCAATACCTACAACTGAATTCTTGGAAAAAGTGGGAAGTCGTTTGTATTGGATCCATTTGCGGTTTCTTCATAATAGAAAATAGCGGAGCGAACAAAAGAGTCGGGAGATAAGGAATTCATTCTACTTGACGGAAAAATTTTCCTTTTGCCGGACAACCGTCAATTTCCTGCAGAACTCATTAAGATCAAAAACACGGTGTCTCCACATCAAACGAGCCGACGCCGAAATTCAATAAGTGGTTAAATGTGTTTAGGCCATACCAGTTTTTGCAAGGAGTTATGTATAAAGAGAAGGCGGCATGTAGTTAATTGTCTATTACACTGGTCAACAACCAAAAAATAGTCTAACTTTTTCCAGCTGTTATATGTTCATTTTCATACCCTGAATCCAAAACCCAAAACGGTTTCGCTCTATCAGGTCAATTTTTTGTGCAAATGTCAATTTTAGGCTAAGTGATTTCCGGCATAAATGCCCATATTTCATTGCAGTACTTTTGTGTGTTGCATTCCGAGAAGTTGTATTTCCTTGCCCTGGATTACTAATGATAGATTTTCTTTCATTACAGGATCTATGTGAAGTAAATGGCGTCTTCAAAAAGATCATGTAGGAATAAGCCGGATGTATTTTGCTATATCTGTAGTGAATACACCCTTGTACTAAACAGGAAGCTAATCACCAGTTTTATAAAGCGCACCTACCTTGCTTACTTCCAAATGGCATTAGGTGACCAAGATAAAGGTTGGGCACCGCATATAGTATGCAAGAAATGCACCGAGTGTCTTCGTGCGTGGACCAAAGGCCAGAAGACGGCTCTGAAATTTGGAATTCCTATGGTCTGGAGGGAGCCTACCAACCATGTCACAGATTGTTATTTCTGCGCTGTAGATCTGACTGGTATAAACAGAAACAACCGGCGTAGCCCGGTATATCCAGATCTGCAGTCAACACGTCATCCTGTTGCCCATTCTGAAGCCATTCCTGTTCCCGTGTTTAAAGAACTTCCAGACATTGACGAAGAATCAGCCTCCCCCATCAGGGTTGCTGCTGATGACGACGACTATGTGGTTCCAGAATGTAATACTCCAGTTCCGTTCACAAAAATGGAGCTAAATGATCTCGTTCGCGATCTTAACCTCTCCAAGTCATCTGCCGAACTATTGGCATCCAGATTAAAGGAAAAAAACTGTCTCACTGAGAGTGTTCGCATGGCCTTCTACCGCAACACACATCAAGTTTTCCTACAATATTTCTGTGAAGAGCTTGACCTGGTGTACTGTAATGATATCGCAAAGCTGCTGTACACGCTGAGAGTGGCAGCATACGACCCCAAACATTGGCGTCTGTTTATCCACAGCAGTAAGCGCTCACTAAAATGTGTTTTGCTACACAATGGCAACCATTTTGCCTCTGTACCACTAGCTCACTCAACTACATTGAAAGAGAAGTATGAATCAGTGAAGTATGCTCTGGAGATAATTCATTATGATGACCATCAAACGTACATTTGTGTGGATTTGAAAATGGTGAACATCTTGTTGGGACAACAATCAGGGTTTACAAAGTACCCTGTTTCATCTGCATGTGGGACAGTAGGGTCAGAGCTCTTCATTACAGAATCAAGGACTGGCCTCTTAGGGAGAACCTGGTGCCCTGCAGAGCGAACAACATCAACACTCCTCTTGTGAACAGAGAGAAGATCATATTTCCTCCATTGCACATTAAGCTGGGGTTGATGAAGCAATTCACCAAAGCACTCGACAAAAATGGTGACTGCTTCATGTACTTGTGCCAGGTTTTTCCCAGATTGAGCATTGAGAAGCTGAAAGCTGGCATCTTTGATGGTCCACAGATCCGTCAGCTAATGAGAGATACGCAATTCGAAACACATATGAGTGAAGTGGAACTGGAAGCATGGAAGGCTTTTGTTCTAGTTGTGAAAACCTTTCTCGGCAACACGAAGGCCACTAACTACGTTGAACTGGTGAACAATATGATAACAGCATTCAGAAACCTCGGATGTAACATGAGCATCAAAATGCATTACTTATTCTCGCATTTGGATCGCTTTCCTAACAACCTGGGCTCCATGAGTGATGAACAGGGAGAGAATTTTCATCAGGAGATCAAGGAGATGGAGAACAGATACCAAGGTCGCTGGGATGCAGTAATGATGGTGGATTACTGTTGGAATCTCCATAGAGACATTCCTGCTGCCGTCCATGCTTGGACCTCAACGAAGAGGAAATTCCTACCATAAGTATTGCACAATGACGAAACAGTGATCTAACCGAATGTTTTCCTGTCTATTAGTTGTTAATTAACTATGTAATCAACTAAACATGTTTTCTGTTAACATACGTACATTTTTTCGGTTCAGTTAATTACACTTCTGTAGTATATATTTGTTTTTTTCAATTCAACTTCACAGCAAAACCTTACCTGATATACGAAAACGGATGCCATATTCGGGTTCCTGGAGGTTGAAATATCTTAAATTCATTTAAACATGTCAGGCCATTTTAAAAAAAATGTTGTCCTGTGTTATAGAAAAACACCGAAATCACTGGCGATAAATTTATAAATAAGCTAAAAAACTTTGTAAAATCACCATAAAAAGAAAATTAAACAGGACGCGTTTTTATTTATTTATTTATTATTTTTTTCCCCACTGTTTTCTTTCTCTTTTATTAGTTTATCATCATTTTTCTTTTCTACCTGGGCTCTTTTAGCCAGCGCCACCTGTGTTTCTTTAAATTTATCTTTACTTTTCTCTTCCTCATTGGCTCTGTCAGGTAGCGCCACCTGTCGCACTCTTTGTAATCTCCTCCCTCTTCCCAGCTAAAAATGAACTGCAGTTTTTTTGAAGAAGTAACGTATTTTTGAGGTTTTTCTAAAGTTAACTATAAATTCTCTACACTGCAATCTCAACTATAAAATCACTATAGTTATTTTAAAGTTAATTTGAGGTGATTTTGCAGTAATTTATTTTAAATATACTGTGAGGTGTTAACTTTAAAAACACTGTAGTTCTTATGAAGTCACTTTATAATCATAAATAAAAAAATATATGAGACTTTATAACCTCAGAAATACCGCTGTAAATTTGAAGCTTTTATCCAACCATTAATTTAGAAATAAATTTTCTGATGTATTTCCAGTATAACTTATCGTCCGGTAAATTCATAGGTTTTAATCGGAGAAAAATAAACTCAATTATGTTTCAAAATCGAAGGAGGGATTTTTCATCGCATCCACCCACTTCCTTAGTGAAAAATTATTATTTTTAAAAAAATTAGGCATTGGCGTATCTCCTCTCCCACCCAACTGACATTTTTCAGTCCCTCCTTTAAGTATCTTTCAAAATCTAAGAAATGCAATCACTACCCTCTCCCCCCCCCCCCCAAATTTTAGCGGGAAATTTTTGATTCCTTAATTTTGAAGATACTTGCAAGTAATAAATTTTTCTATGCTTTTCAAAACAGAAGAAAAAGAAAATTGTGTAACTTAACTTGAAAAATCTAAGAGAGGGGGAGGGGAGAAATGACTTCTCATAATCTCCCCCCCCCTCTTTTATTTTTAACGAAAATTCTTTCTTCCTTTCTTTTTTTTATTTTTTTTTAGCTACTCGCAAAGAATAAATTTTATTATGTTTTGAAATCTTAGGGAAGAGTAATTACTCTCCCATGTCCCCCTTCCTCCCCTTATCGGAAATTTCTTGTTTTTTTTTTAAATTTCCATAAAAAAAAAAAAAAAAAAAAAAAAAAAAAAAAAAAAATCGTTTGGTGGACATCGGAACTTACTTTCCACTTCAAGTTTTTATGAAAATTACTTTTACTTCATAAAAACAAATAAAAAAAACAATAATTCTCATTAAATAGTTCATTTTAAATTTACATTTTAAAATTTTATTATTATTCACCTAATTGACGCTGATTTCTAACTTTCGTGGTTAGCGAAACGAGGTTGACCAATCAAAACCCTGCAGTTTTGATTGAAACAGTTTATTGACCCTGCAGTTTTGATGAACCAAGAGATCATGAAGATACAGGCCTCTGATTGGCCAATCTCGTTTCGCTAAACAGCGAAAAAGCTCTCTGTTTCCCCACGATTATAGAAGACATAAAACTACTCAACTTACGATCTCTTGGTAGCTTATGTTTACATGACAGCACATGTGACACTCGCGTCTCGCCTTTTCCCTTTCTGATTTGGCTTTCTTTAATTATTATTTTCATTTACTTTCGATTTAATTACTGTTTGAATAGAATCACATTAAGATACGATTGTAAATTTATGCCCTGAGCTAGATTTATCGGCTAGATTATTTGTATTACCGGCGTTCGTGTAGTATTTATTGTTCGTAATCAGTTTTGTGTGTAAACTTCTTTGATTTTTTTTTTAGAATGTGTATATATATATATATAGCCATAAGTAAAATTATGCACCCAGCTACACCTGTCTTTTTGTTTGTATTTCCTGATATTTTGTTTGTATTTCCAAATTTTTAACTGATTCTTTATGTTAGCTGAAGTCAATCTACGAGACTCATTTTTTACTTTTTTCCACTTTGTTTGCAGGATTTTTTTTTGTCTGAAAATAACTATAACTACCTCATTTTTAAAAAAATCGATAAAGTAAAAGAAGAAGCTATTGTAGAGATCATTTACCCAATGGAAACAAAGTCATTTAAATTTATGGAATTGCAAATGAGATATATAACAAAAAATTCTCCTAGATTAAGGTTAGCAAGTGCGTGTCTTTGCATAGGTGAAATAGCAAAGTGGATTTTACTATTTTGAAAATTCTAGGGGTGCCAATTCAAAAAAGGGTAGGCACTGCATATGGTAAAAAATATTCTAGAGGGAACACTATACATGATATATATTATAAAGCAGAAGATCTGAAAATTCCAAACGGGTGTTTTCAAAAACTACCCGATGGATCTTTTTGCAGATTATATCATTCGATAGGAAATATTTTTGCGGAGGTTTATGATACAAATATACAGGGATAACTCTGATTTTTCGTACTAAATTTCGTATTTTTCGATTATTTTTGACGGAAGGGTTGCAACAACTAATTTTTTGGCGATAATTATATTTCAAAAAAAGAAATGAAATGCTTTCTCTAATGGAAAATAATATAAACATTTCGAAAAAAGCCTATTAATTCATTGATTTAAAATAAATAATGATAAAAAGAAAAAAATGTGTTTAATGCAAAATAATATTATGAAAGGAAAAAAAAATTATCTTTCACGAAAAAAAAAAAGAATATTTAAAATATTTAAAAAGTAATTCAATATGAAAGAAAGTTTTGAAGTGACACAATATTTGGCTATTTATTTCTTTCGAGCCAGATTAAAAGAAAACAACATCTCAAAAATTTCATTAGGTAAAACATAAGTATTTTTTTTCTTTCTTTTTCTAAAAATACTTTTAAATCTAATTTTCCCGTTATGTGTTTTACAAAAGAAACTCGCAGATTTTTTTCAATCTACTTTTGTCGCCAATCAATGCTATTCTAAACCAAAAAAAGCACAAGATGGAGCGATGTTCTCAAGAACTAATTTCTCTCTCTCTCTTTTAATGAGTGAGAGAATTTTTAGGAAAATTTTTTACATTTAACTTAAATACATATATAGCAGTTAATACCACAAAAATGAATATTATATAAATTTTAGAGTAAATGTCTTTCCACATACATAGATATTGTAAAATAATTTAATTGCAACTTTAAAAAAAAATTTGGCACAGATATCTCATACGCACTACATTGGTGCGATTTGTCTCTTACGCCAATACCATATATACATCTGGGTATTTAACTGACGCCAAAGTGTCATTATTTTGCTTGATATGGCAACCCGGATGTTATTGTCTATTTATTAATAAACTGTATATTTACAATGTTTTTCTTTTTTTTTTTTCCAATTATATAAACTATTTTAATCTAGGCACATTTGTCATATATGCGCCACATTTGCGCGACTGCAATAAAATGGCGATTTTATGCCTCACTTAGTAACCTGGCTGTTGTTTATTTATTAATAAATTTTTATTTTATTTTATTTTATTTTTTAAAGGATATAAATAGTTTTGTTTTATATTTATTAACTAAACTTTTTAAAATTTATTGTTATTTTCTATTTAAAATAACAGAAAATAATTGTAAACTATATATGTAATTGGTATTTGAAAACAAAATGTTCTCCGAATCGGCTTTAGTAGATAAGAAAAAAAAAGCGCCAATGTGGTGCGTATATGTCATGTATACATTTTTTTTACTATACTACAGTATTTAAACGTGCTATATAAATAACGATTATTGTTTTTTCCAAACATGTTTGGCACAGAGATTATATACACACTGAGGTATGTGACTGTCGCCAAAACGGTGTTATTTTGCCTTATATGGTAACCCAGCAATAGTTGTTTCTGTATTAATAAATTGTTTATTTACTTTCAATTTCTTTTTAGAAATTCTATAAACATGTTTTGTGCTATAGTAACTTTTTTTTATTTATTATTATTTTCGTTTTAAAATAATGAAAATAATTTTTAAAAATGCACATTTCTCTGCTATTCTAAAACGAGGATTTTGCCGCATTGGTATTGGAAGGAAATCTTGCAAATGTTTGCGCCAGAGTTTTTTATGAAGTATATTTTCAAATGTAAATTGAGTGCTACTTGATTAACACGTCGGCCAGTTTCGCCAAACTATTTAAATTTACATATGTTCATTTTAAATAATGAAAGAACAATAAAATGAAAATGAATCACTTGAAAATTGTTTAAATTCAATGGTCAATCTCTGTAATCATAATGCTCGCTTTTTTAGAAGTATGGTGAATAGATAATATCTAAATTTCTCTTTTCGTAATTGCCTATTTTTCTATTAAACTCTATAATTAGTGGTCAACTGAAATACTTTTTTATTAAAAGCCGGAATTTTATCGAATGCATAAGCTGATACAGCAACATAATATTTTATTATTACTTTAATATATTTGGCGTCAACGGGCCTTGATTCCATTGTAGTTGGTTTTATTTTTGGCTCAGTTTTGTTTTTTCTAGCTCGCTGAATTTTGCACTAATGAAGAATCATGACAGTAGATTCGAAACAGCTGTTTGCTAACGTTTAATGCATTTCCGGTGCATTTATAATCGGTTTTCTATCTTTAAATACAGTGGCGTTTGTATGATTTTCAGAAATGTCAAAGAGCATTCGAGGTGAAGTTGCTTTAAAAAACACATGCAATCATATTCAGTTGCAACACATGCAATAATATTTCGTTTAATTCATGTTTTGTTTTGAAAAGTAGACCAGCGCAGCGGGCTTAGCCTGCTAGTTAAATAATAAAACATATTTTTTATTTAAGAAGCATTATAGCTTGATATAAAATTAAATTACAATTTCACCCGTAAGTAATTTATTTTCTTTTTTCTCTATTGTTTAAATCAAAATAAATGTGTGGTGTTACAATATGCGAGTAAAAAAATATCTCCTTTATTTATAAGTAATTTGCTTAGTATGAAAATAAAGTTTCTCTCTTTTCTTGATTTTTTTTCTTTAAACCTATGTATACTAAGAGCTGTTTCAATGATTATATTTTTGATAAATATGTTTTTAATACCTTAAAATAACTTTATGTAATTGACAAATTTCACAATACTTTAAGAATTGTGAAGACAGCTCTGTTTATTACTATTGATAAATTGAAGTAATAGAGTTAATTCTAAAAAAAAAGGTTGTACATACACAGAGTTGTACAATATTGACGCACGTCCTGTGCAGAAAATTTTATGAAGTTTTCAAAAAATTTTAAGAAAGAAACAATTTTTATTTTTGTATTTTTTCTTTTTAGTATAAAAAAAATAAAAATATTCCCTCAATTTTATAAACAAATTATTTACTGTTAACGCTAATGTCGTCAAAAAACCTCAAAAAAATGTGAATTTTAATAAAGAATTTTTAAAACATGCATTCCGATAAACAACTTAATAAAAATCGTGTGTCTCAACAAAGAATACAAAGAATCGTTTAAAAAAACAATATTTCGACAAAATACCATGCAAAGAACGTGAATTTCGTCCAAAGGCTGAGTGAAAGAAGCGAATTTTGTCCAAAGACCGCGTTAAAAAAAAAAAAGAAATTTCATCCATGAATCGCATAAAAAATACGAATTACATTTATGAATTGTGTAAAACATGCCAATTACATGCATGAACCGCATATGAACACAAACTATATCCATGATTCGATCAAAAAATGTGATTTGCGTCCATGAATCGTGTAAAGAACGCGAATTATGTCCATAAAACATGTAAAAAAAAAGTGAGAATTAAGTTCATAAATTGTATGAAAAACGCAAATTACGTCTATGAATCGTGTAGTAAAACGTGAATTATGCTCATAAATCGCTCAAAAAAAACGTGCATTTCATCGGCAGAAAGCTGAAACGCAAATTACGTCTTTAAATTGCGTAAAAATAGCGAATTGCATTCATAAATCGCAAAATAAAAGTATAATAAAATCGAATTGCGATCATGAATCGCTCAAAAAACGCAAATTATATCCATGAATCACATAAAAATGCAAAAGGTCCATAAATTTATCAAAAAATGCGAATTATGCCCAAGAATTGTGTAAAAAAGTGAATTACGTCAATAAATCGATCAAAAACGCAAATTTCGTCGACAGGAAGCTCTAAAAACGCATATTACATCCATGAATCGCATAAATAGCAAATTACGTCCATAAATCGCTCTAAAAACACAAATTACATTCATAAATCACATAAAAAACGCAAATGACGCACATAAAAAACGCAACGACGATGAATTGCACAAAAAATGTGAATTACACCCAACATGAAATTTGCAGAAAGTTTTTGACCCAATATTACGTGCACAGAAAGTTTTTGGTTTTACACAAGTCTGTAATCACATACTGTCGTAAAGAAAAAAAAAAGATGCTGATGGAGTGCATGTTGAGGAATGTAACTAAACTTACTCTAAATTAGTGGTGCACAACCTTTTCAAGAGAGTTACCAATTACAAATATGTCAGGGGGGGACGAGGACCACATCAATAACACAGAGAGAATTCAATTTCGAATCTGTGCCTGTAATCGGATAAAAATATGACTTCAGTGGAGTGTGTGAGAGATGAGGAGGGCGATTTTTAAAGAAGCTTGTCTGCAAAATTTGTGATTTTTATAACGCTGGTCTACGAAATTGAAGATTTTCACAAATCTGATCGACAAGATTTGTGATTTTTACAAAGCTAATCGACAAAATTCGATATTTTTCAGAGCTTGATCGACAAAATTTGTGAATTTTCCATTCCTTGATCAATAATATTTTTTTTACAAAAAGGTGATTGAGAAAATTCATGTTTTTTCCATACCTAAACAACGAAATTTGTAATTTATACTTAGCTGATTGGCAAAATTCACTATTTTTCGGCTTCTCATCAATAAAAATCATAATTTTTATGAAGCCAATTCAGAAAATTCACAATTTTTATGAAGCTGATTAAGAAAATCCTCTATCTTTCAGTGTCTGATCAACAAAACTCACAATTTTTACGAAGTCGATTGAGAAAATTTGCGATTTTTATAAAGCTGGTCGAGAAAGTTCATAATTTTTAAAATGCCGATTGAAAAACTTCATGATTTTTATGAAGCCAATGAACAAAATCTACAATATTTCTACGTGTGATAAAATTGAAAAATTTTGCAAAAGCGATCGAGAAAATTCATTATTTTTACAAAACTGATGAAGATAATCCACAATCTTTCTGCATCTGATCATCAAAATTCACATTTTTTGCAAAAACCGATTGAGAAAATTCATTATTTTTACAAAACTAGTAAAGAAAATCCACAATCTTTCTGCATGTGATAAGCAAAATTGACAATTTTTGCTAGACCAATTGAGAAAATTCATTATTTTTACAAATCCTTTTAAGAAAATCTGCAATCTTTCCAGGCATGATCAACAAAATTCACAATTTTTGCAAAACCGATCAAGAAAATTCATTAATTTTACAAAACTTAAGAAGAATGTCCACAATCTTTCTGCAACTGATCATCAAAATTCACAATTTTTGCAAAACCGATGGAGGAAAATTCATTATATTTACAAAACCAGTGAAGAAAATCCACAATCTTTCTGCATCTGAACATCAAAATTCACAATTTTTGCAAAACTGATTGAGAAAATTCATTATATTTACAAAGCGATAAAGAAAATCCACAATCTGGTTACAAAGCTGATCAAGAAAGTTCACAATTTTTACAAAGCTGATTGAGGAAGCTCACAATTTTTTACAAGGCTGATCGACAAAATGCATGATCTTTCCGCACCTGATCAACAAAATTAGCAATTTTTCTGCATCTGATCGAAGAAATTCACAATTTTTCCATTTTTTACGTGATAAACAAGAAAACATGCTATTTTTCTGCAGCCGATGAATTTAATTTGCAATTTTTTCAAACATCATCAACAAAACTGACAATTGTTTCTTTCCTAAGCAATGAAATGTGCGATTCATGTCCTTCCAGCAAAATTATTTATTTTTCCGTGTTTGATCGGCAAGACTCGTGATTTTCCTGTGTTTGTTCTTTTTCCAAAATTTTTGGCAAAATTTGCACTTGATCTCTATTTTACCATACCTGATGAATGAAGATTGCGATTTTTCTGAACCTCATCGACAAAATTCATTTATTTTGTGCACTTGATCAATGAAATTCACAATTTCACATTGCCCGATCAACGGAATTTAAGATTCTCGAGTGACAGACAAAATTTTATATTTTCCTGCAGTAAATTGATAAAATTTTATATTTTTTCCTGTGGCATATGTACAAAAATTACAATTTTTTACAGTTGTAAATTGATGAAACTCGTGGGCAGAGTTGTATAATATAGACTCATGCCGTGCACAGAAAGTTTTATGTAGTTTGCAGAAAGTTTTAAGAAAAAAATAGTTTTTATTTTTCTATTTTTTTTTAATACAAAAAAATATTCCCTCAATTTTACGAACAAATTGTTTACTGTTAATGCGAATGTCATGAAAAAATTGTAAATTTTAATAAAGAATCACATAAAAACATGCATTTCGACAAATAATTGTGTAAAGAAACATCCCAACAAAGAATCGTTTAAAAAAAACCAACATTTCGACAAAATACCGCACAAAAAACGTGAATTTCGTTCAAAGACTGCATCAAAAACTTCAATTCCATCCATGAATCGTGTAAAAAATACGAATTTCGTGCATGAATCGCATAAAAAACGCAAACTACATCCATGACTCGCTCAAAAAGCACGAATTGCGTCTGTGAATCGCGCCAAAAATGTAAATTTCGTCCACAAATCCCTCAAAACGTGAATTATGTCCATGAATTGTGTAAAAAAGCGAGAACAACGCAATTGTATGAAAAACGGGAATTGCGTCTATGAATCGTGTAGTAAAATGCGAAGTACGTTCATAAAGTGCTCAAAAAACGCGAATTACGTTCATAAATCGCTCAAAAAACACAAATTTTGTCGGCAGAAAGCTGAAACGCAAATTATGTCTATAAATCGCATAAAAATAGCGAATTACATTCATACATCGCATAATAAATGCAAATAGCGTTCATGAAGTGCATAAAAACGCGAATTACGCTCATGAATCGCTCAAAAAACACAAGTTACGTCTATGAATCGCTCAAAAAACACAAGTTATGTCTATGAATCGTGCAAAAACGCTAATTACGTCCATAAATCGCTTAAAAACACAAATAACGTTCATAAATAGCAATAAAAAAGCAAATTACGTTCAAGAATTGTGTTAAAAAAAGCGTATTGTGTTCATAAATCACATAAAAACGCTAGTTACGTCAATAAATCGATCAAAAAACGCGAATTTCGTTGACAGAAAGCTCAAAAAACGCAAATTAAGTCCATGAATCGCATAAAAATAGCAAATTACGTCCAGAAATCCGTAAAACAGTAATTACATTCATTAATCGCATAAAAAACACGAATTTCGTCCATAAATCGCTCTAAAACTGCAAAGTACATTCATAAATCCCATAAAAAAAACGCGAATCACGACCATGAATTGCGCAAAAAATGTGAATTACACCTAACATTAAATTAATTTGCAGAAAGTTTAAAAAAAAAACAGTTTTTATTTTTGCATTTTTTTTTTTTTAAGTACCAAAAAATAAAAATATCACCTCAATTTTATGAACAAATTATTTACTGTTAACGCGAATGTCGTGAAAAAATTGTGAATTTTAATAAAGAATCACAAAAAAACATGCATTTCGACAAATAATTGTGTAAAAAACATCCCAACAAAGAATCGTTTAAAAAAAACAACATTTCGACAAAATACCGCGCGGAAAACGTGAATTTCGTCAAAAGACTGCATTAAAAACGTTAATTCCATCCATGAATAGTGTAAAAAAATACAAATTTCGTGCATGAATCGCGTAAAAATCGCAAACTACATCCATGACTTGCTCAAAAAGCACGAATTGCGTTCATGAATCACGCAAAAAACGCAAATTTCTTCCACAAATCGCTCAAAACTTGAATTATGTCCATGAATTGTGTAAAAAACTGAGAACTACGCAATTGTATGAAAAACGGGAATTGCGTCTATGAATCGTGTAGTAAAACGCGAATTACGTTCATAAATCACTCAAAAAACGCGAATTATGTTCATAAATCGCTCAAAAAATGCAAATTTCGTTGGCAGAAAGCTGAAACGCAAATTATGTCTATAAATCGCATAAAAACAGCAAATTGCGTTCATAAATCGCATAATAAATGCGACTGGCGTTCATGACTTGCATAAAAAACGCGAATTACGCTCATGAATCGCTCAAAAACGCAAGTTACGTCCATTAATCGTGCAAAAACGCTAATTACGTCCATAAATCGCCCAAAAATACAAATAACGTTCATAAATTGCAAAAAAAAGAAAAAAAAAACGAATTACGTTCAAGAATTGTGTTGAAAAAAGCGTATTGTGTTCATAAATTGCATAAAAACGCTAATTACGTCAATAAATTGATTAAAAAACGCGAATTTCGTCGACAGAAAGCTCAAAAAACGCAAATTAAGTCCATGAATCGCATAAAAATAGTAAATTACGTCCATAAATCCGTAAAATGGGAATTACATTCATTAATCGCATAAAAACAGGAATTACGTCCATAAATCGCTCTAAAACTGCAAATTAGATTCATAAATCACATTAAAAAACACGAACCACGACCATGAATTGCGCAAAAAATGTGAATTACACCCAACATTAAATTAATTTGCAGAAAGTTTTTGACCCTATACTACGTGCACAGAAAGTTTTTGGTTTTATACAAGTCTGCCCGTGGGCCACAGGTTGTGTATACCTACTTTAAATTCTAAATGAGAGTGTTTGTTAAACTAAAATTAAAATGACAGAAAGTTAGGTATCGAATTTGACAACTAAGTTTAATTTTGTGGTCAGAATTGCAATAATTTAGCTGTATTTAACAGGGTTGCCGAATTGGATTTGCTAGCAAGCCGACTGCAACAGGATTTTTTTGTTAGACCATTTGAAGTGAATTTAAACCTATTTGATGTAATTTTAAATCCATAAAAGGAATTGTAATTAATTATGTTTAACTATATAGTCTATCCAAGTTAAAGATTCCCAATATACTGACCAGCTTACGCAGTAGATAAAAATCGTTTCTAATTGAAAACTGTAATAGATCCCAAATTATTTCCGAACTAGTAAATTTTCAATTATATATAGATATTTTTTTTTTTACTTTTCATCAAAATTTCCCCTTTTCTATACAACAGATCCGAAATAGTAAAATTCTTGTTTTGTTTTCTTTTTTAGTTTTCGATAGTTGGATTTTCCGGGTTTGTGAGATGTGAAATTGAAAAAAAAAATACTGTTTAACAAACCTTTTTTTTTTTTTTTTTGAAAGTGCATTCTGCATTAAAGAATCTCAGAATGTGATCAAAGGATCACGAAAAAATGTGATTTTTGTCGAAATATAGGAAAAAGCACAAATTTCAATAAAGGATCATGAAAAAGCTTGATATGTGGAAAAAATGAAATTTACATGTAAAGATTGCAGAAAAAAAAAACTGATTTAAGTCAAAAAATTTCTTAAAAACACAATTTATGTCTATGATATCAATATATCATATATCATTGAATATGACGATGCCAAGTTAACAAATTGATAAACTTATCTTTTTCTCCATCAAAAAATCTTTTCTTTTAAAGTACCTAAAAAATCATGATCACAACAAGATCTACATTACAGTTGAAGTTATAGATATCCATAGTACAATGTCAAAGGATGGGATTTACTTCAAAAGATCACAAAAAGACGAGAATTTCAGTAACACATTATTGAAAAAAAGCGAATTTCGCAAATACTCAAATTAATTCTAGCACCAAAATAGTAGCTACAATTTTTTCGCTACTTTTTGGTGTTTTTTCTGGTCTTTTTATGAAATTCGCTTTTTTTCAATGATGTGTTTCTGAAATTCTCGTCTTTTTGTGATCTTTTGGAGTAAATCTCATCCGACATAAATTGTGTTTTTAAGAAATTTTTTTGCCCCGGCAATATTCCAAGTTGTTATAACATTATCATATGATTGTCAAGTTAACCAAAATATTTTTTGTGTTTTTAGAAATCAATTCCAAGAAAACAGTTGACATAAAAAGAAAGGAACCAATTAAGATTTATTTTGTAAACCTTAAAAGTACAGTCGAACCTCGATTTAACGAATTGATTGGGACCCACAAATCCGTTCGTTAAATCGAAGCAATTCGTTAAATCGAATATCCATTTTTGTAAAGAGTATGGTATAAAAATATCAATACAAAATACCCTTAGATATACAGATTTAAAGAAAGAATGATTATTGTTAGCTACGAATTTGAAAATTATAAGTTACGAGATCAATTTTTAAATTATCTAAATTCTTTAATGCTATTTACCTTTGAAACTTAATACATAATGCATACATATTTACTGGCACTTTGGAAAGAAATTCTTGATAGTGCTTTGTTTTGACTTTCCTAAGTTTTTTGTCGATATCTTCTAACTTCATAAGAACAACATCATTAACCTCGTGAGACAAAAAATATTTTTTAAAGTGTTCAAGCTGCAAATTGATTCTTGGAATGTCACCTTTTTTAATTGAATTTCCGTTTCTTCATCATCTTGACTACTTTCAGAATTTTCATCCTCTTTCTGTTCAATATCGCAGGCACTTAGCTTTGCATATTTGTTTATATCTTTGTCATGTTTCTAGTTCAAAAAGGGAAAAGACTGTCTTTTGAATCAACCAGAAATAAGAAAAAAATGTAACACTTGGATTGGGATGTCAAAGATTTAAAGTTTTATGTGCAAAAAATTCAAAGTTTAAATTTTATCTGCGAATGCGATTTTTTTTTTCATCGATTGTTGTTCGTTAAATCAAAGCTAAAAATTCGTTAAATCACAGCATTTTAGCATCCTTTTTGTCGGGACAGAAAAAATATTCGTTAAATCGGAGAATTCGTTAAATCAAAGTACGTTAAATCGAGGTTCGACTGTATTTAGCTTTTAATAGAAACAAAAAAGTTTTCTCCCAGAAAGCCTTGCTAGAAATAAACTGCAGAAAAAATTGCAAAAAAAAAAAAAAAAAAAACTGCAGTTGAAGACTGCGGTGATTTTGGCCATTTCCACTGCGGAATTTTTGAGGTTGATGCAACTACAAAATAACTGCAGTATTTTTAGGTCGATACAACCACTAAATTACTGCAGTAATTTTGAAGTCAATACAACTACGAAATTACTGAAGTTTACGAACTAGAGTAATTTTATAGTTGTATCAACCGCAAAAATTCTGTAGTGGAAATGGCCAATTTACCAGTCTTCCAACTACAGTTTTTTTTTTTAAATTTCTGAAGTTCATTTTTAGCTGGGTTTCTTTTACTTTTATCTCCACTTTGTCCCTAGTGACACGTGTTTGGATTAGCTGATGACGAGCAGTATTTTTGAAGCTTGTAACGCGTCCTGTTTAATTTTCTTTTTATGGTGATTTTACAAAGTTTTTTAGCTTATTTACAATTGTCTATTAGTTGAGACAGAAATAACCGAAGAGGTTATTTCAAGATGGTGGCTGATTTTATTAGATTAGATCAACAATTTTTGTTTACTCTTAGTGAAAACTTCCATCAGTAATAATTGAATGGAAAATTTATTCTGTTTGCGGTTTTTTTCATGAAAAAATATCTTACATAAATATGGTTAAGTTTTCTATTTGTTTACCTTGGTGGCAGTTTTCCCCGGCATTATAATCATTTTCACTGACACCCAGAAAAAATTGTCTGGCTTGTTGCAATATTGCAGGAAACTATAGCCTGACCATCACCGTTGTAAACTCCCATCAGTAGAAATGAATACTGGTTTTGCTATTATTTATGACTGAAAGTTTGCATTAATAAAGCGTTTAAATAAGAAAAAATTACATTCAACGTTACTGGCTGAAAATTTTCTCTACGGTAATCAACCCTAGCGAAAGTGGCTACAGTTGAAGCTTTACTATTTTAAGCTTCTATCAATTCTTCTTTATTTGTTGTTCAATGTTTTTAGCGAAAAATTTCCATCGAGTTATTTAACACTGTTTCTACAAAGAGGTATAAAATGAAACTTTTCTCATTTCAACTTAAAATTATTCCCCGAGTTTCATCATGTCTCCAAATTAACTTTTTGATTTTTTGTTCAATAGATGATAAATTAATTCAACAATATCATTTTTTATCCAGATCAACCTGAATACAAAAGTATGCATATGATATACTTATTTTTATGATGTCATGTCATTTGACACCTTGCAGATTTTTACAATTCATATATATATACATACATATATAAAACTTTTAATTGTATTACAATATATGAAATATTGAATTTAGTAACTTATATCACATTGAACATGGATGGGAAAATAAATAATTAAAATGAATACAAATGGAATTTGTAGAACCAAAGCAGAATCTTCGTCCACCCCAAACACTTTGGAACTACAGATGAAGTGTGTGGTTTCATCTTCGTATTTGCCGTGAAAAAGCAAAATAATACGAATTTGGGACTACCAACACACATAAAACCAAAATTAAATGAAGAAAGAACATATATATATATATATATGTAGAGTCGAGTCTCTATATAACGAAATCCACCGTTCCAGTAAAAAATTCGTTATATAGAGAAATTTGATGTATAGAGAATGATGTTAAAAATCGTATTTAATGGGTAAAATTTGAACAAATATTATTTTTGATCTTTTGAATTAAGAATTTGAAATGTTTAAAAGTAATTATTTACCTAACATTTATTTCTTAATTATTTAAGCTGTTTCAATAAAGAGAATAGACATTTATTTGAAAGCTTAATGAAAATCAAATAAGGAAGACTAGCATTAATTTCAGACGAAGAAATTTGTAATTTTTTGTTGTTTTGATTTTAAAGTTCTGAAAAAAATGCTCAAATTTTAGCAAGGAATGAAAAATTGTAGTTAACATTTTCCACCATTTGAATGCCTCTCTTATGCGCCTCTCATTGATTCCTGTCTTACATGTGTATCAATCCAATTGATACTGTTTTGAGAAATTTCAGGAAAGGTGTGTGGGAGATGGGATGAATTCGTTGGATTTAAAGAACAATGAGAGAAGTAATATTTAAAAAAAAATCAGCACTGACGATAAATCAAAAATAAGTGATGGAAAATTGATTCCATATGATTTCGAAGCTTTTTAAAACTGAATAAATTAAGACCAATTTATGAAAAATTTCGTTATTTGGAGATAGATATTTCGCTATATAGAGACTGTTTTTAATGTAATCGCGCGAAAGGGGGAACGTTCCAACTAAAAATTCGTTATATAGAGAAGTTTCATGTATGGAGTTCCGTTATAGAGAGATTCTACTGTATACATATATATAAGCATAATTTTTTACTTAAAACTACTTTACACATAAATATCAACATCATATAAATTTTAATAAGATTAGAGAAACTCGATTTCAGTTATAACGGAAAATACAAAAGTTGCTGCATGCTGCATAACTCTGATATTTGTTTTTTTTTTCGTCATGTTTTCATTTTACTGTAAATCATTTAGATAATTAGAGTGATCAGTTCTAAAATTTTAATGACGCGTTTTGTTCTCCATTTCTGGAAATGAGATACACATGGATTTTGTTTTCATTCGAGTAAAATTTTTGATATTCAACAACGAAATAATTTTTATTGTACTGTTGTTTGTATGATTATTGTTGTTCATTTGTAAATTTTACAAATATTAAATACACATAGCTGCCAACTTTCAACTAATCCTCCGTAATACCTGGATTAGTTTGATTCGAACCAGAAAATTTAATTCATGAATCTTTATTTATTTAATTTCAAGTTTTTTAGTTGAATATATTTATTTCCATTTCTTTGAAAAAATTCTGGTAAGAAATCCATTAAACTAGGGTCAAATTAAAACACGTATTACGGACGATTAATGTCAGGTTGGCACCTATGAATACATTAAACTAATAGTTTGTTAAGTTAGAAATATTAAAATGTTTGATTTTTCAATAAAAATTGTAAAAAATGTAGAAGATAATATGTTATAATTGTTGTTCCCGTTGTAAAATATGTTTGATTACATTTATGTATATTTATTCTTAGCAGATTCTTGAATTAATCTAGAATTTAAACCATATTCCTCCTCATTAGCAGGCATGCCACAAAATTCGATAGAGACCAGACTTTTAAGTAAGAGTCCTGACATGCAGGAAATAGTAAGGGACTTCGAAAAGAAAAAGGAATGTGGTTCATTAGCTTTATTCAGTTGCAACGACTACTGCTGAAAAGGAAAAATGCAATGTTACAGTTTGTTCCCACATTTCTAATTATTCAGTTTACCTTTTTTACATAAGATAAAATAATATAAAATAAAATAAAATAAAAAAGTGTTTCATGTGTCACATACCATTTCACACAAAACTCTTCCCTGCACCCATCCAATATTTACAATATAGAAATAGATTATCTCATAAATTAATACATGAAAAGGAATTTTCTTATTACATATAAAATAAGAAAAAATATAATAATGATTTAAATATATAAAGGCAGAAATATGTGCTTAAATTATATCAAAAAGTAATTTTATGTGATATTTAATTAACTTAATTTCGTTATCCAGGAGTAAAAATTTCATACATGAAAATTGTGCATAATAAAAACAAGATAAAGCTAATAATCACTTAAATGTAAGTTAACATACATAGAGAGAGATACAGACAAAAATATGCAAGTATTAATGTTTTTTCCTTAAACTGAAAAATTTTGTAATAAATCAACTGCCCATCCTCCAGTAGCAAAATCTCATATTTTCTTGCATGCTGTTGTACCTTGCCTTTTTTCCGGCATGCCGGCTAATGCGAGGTGACAGAGTAACCTGTATTAAAATTAAATTTTAACATTAAAAAATGTCTAATTAATACCCGTCAATGAATAAGTATATTGCTCAAGTTATCCATATTCAACATGCAATTTGAAATCCCAACAGTTATAGCAATTATTTTCATTAAAATACAAAGATGTCAAAAGACACCTCTGAGTAGAAATAGGTATACCCAAAATCGTGGTAAAAATAGTTTTAATCGTTGGAAGTGTTTGAAATCATTGCTAGAAATTACTAATCGGAGTGAGTATGCCTAATTTTAATATTAAGATTTGCTCGCGGGGCGACGTGCACATATAGCATATGATAAGACTGATTCTTGTACAAATTAAGACATGGCTACATTTATAACTTAACAACACTTGTCTGGTAATGTTCTTTTAGGTTCTCATGTATCCCGTTAACAAATTAATTAGCTTAATCATAACAGCAAACTCATAAAGATGCTTAACTTTATTTTTCGAAATTCGTCTCGACAAATAAAATTTTACTTTTTTGTAGAATTTTAAATAATTTGCCATTTACTTTCTTCATTTACATTTGTATACAAACGTACAAAAGTAATCACTTATGTATATATTGTATTTTTATACAGGGTGTCTCAGAAATAATGGGACAAACTTTAAGAGGAGGTACAGGTCATCACATGGATTCAGATTTATATAGCAACCTATGGTCGGAAACGTTTTCTTGGCGTGGTAGTAATGACACAAAACGCAAGAAGGGCAGGACACGAATAAAAAGAGAAAATATCTTTATTTTCCTTAGTACAGCAGAAATGTAAGTAAAAAGAACATTAAAAAAACACTGATCGTTATCAAAGTAGGAGTTTGGAATTACGATCCTGGGCCCTGATGCATTCAAGGCGCATGAAAGATCTAATGTTCTGTAGAAAACACCAGGAATGTTCTGGACTTCTCCAGCACTGCAAAGATGCGTGCAAGTTCCTCAGAACTTTCCACTGTTATCCCGATATTTTTGCAGCACTAAGAATAATAAAGATGTTATTTCTCCCTGATCATGTTCCTTTCTTTCATGTGTTTTGTGTCGTCACTACTGCGCCAGGAAAGTGTTTCCGACCATCGGTTGCTATGTAAATCTGAATCCTTGTAATAACCTCTACCTTCCCTTAAAGTTTGCCTCATTATTTCTGGGACACCCTGTACAAGCCAAATAGCAATAATAAATAAACAGAACGAAAAATCATGCATCATTGCAAAAATTATGAAATGCATTTTCCAGCACTAACGGCATGTTGTCTAGAAATTTATTTTTTTATTTTTACAATGAAATTATCTAGCTAAAGAAACAATGAATCTACACAATGCAGTAAAAATTGGAAATTCCTTTTCAAAATTGCTAGCCATGGCCAGTAATTATGGATGCCAACATCTGTTAATCCTTTTGGAGTCTGATCTAAAACAAATAAGTTTCAACGGCAAGTGATTTTTTACCTTTTTTATAATCGTCCCTAAAAAGGGATGCTAGGTACTAATAGGTTAAGCGCTAAAATTCCTTGAACTTCGGTGATTCTATTCGCTATAATCTTCCATAAAATTTTAGTGGTATAAAAAATCCGTACAATTTGGCATCTAATTAACAGTATCAAATAGTTTTGATTAATAATGGCAGCTTAGCATATGTGAAAAGATGTTTTTGTTTAAGACCGTCACATTACTTAGGCTTTTATTATTAGAAATCAAAGATGTCTACTTGAAATGTAACTGACAAGCAAGTATTTTAACTAAATTTTCTAATAGGTTTATATTTTAAATGAAATAATGACGGTAGAACCCTAATTAACGATTTAATAAACTGCGGCCAGCTAACATAAAAGTAGGAAAATGGACGCTTGCCATATAAAAAGTGAAGTGGTCATCCCGGAACTGTTGATGGCAGTCACATGACTTAGACTTTTATTATGCAGATAAAATCTTGAATTTAAAACTTAAAATTCAGGCGACTTTTTACATACCATATACAGTTTCAAGTTTTTTTTAAGAAAGTAACTATTTCTCTCTGACGTATACAAATATTCATGCAAAGGGAAACTTCTACTTTTTTACTGTAAAAAAAATACGATTCCTTTACTAAAATAAACCAGATAACAATATTAAAACAAAAAGGTTAAAATAAAAAAATAAAAATCTTAAACCCACCAACATCGCTTCGACATGAATCTGCTTTCAACGATATGAGATCATGTTATTTTCACTTTTTCATTTGATTCCACGTTTACAACTAAATCCCTTTAAAAGTCTTTTTAAAAAGTTTTCCTTAAAAAATGCAGAGCAAAGAGCAAATAATGAAAGTTGTGTTTAGATAGTGTAAACGTCAGTTCTTGTTGTTTGATAAAATTCCAAAAATAATTTCTGATCTGGAAGTTTTGGTTTCTGAAAGTAACAGATTTAAAGCAATTTTATTTTGGAAATAAAATATGCACGAGAGAACATTTAATCATTACGTTAAGTTATTTTTATGTGTACTGAAATAAATAATACATAAAAAAGTATTAGAAAAATACTTCTACTTTTATCAAAAATTCCTTTCGAATAAAAGTTTAATAAGTTTAATTAACCACTTAACAGATTCTTTTTTTTTTTTTTTTTTTTTTTTTTTTTTTTTTTTTTTTACAATAAATTGAAATGGGTTAATACCACTTTTTTTAGGATAAAATATTCCTAACATGTAGTGTTAACAATTCTACAATTAAAAACTCTGAAATTATATAAAAAAAATTAGTGGTGTCAAAAAGCTTTAAGTGATGAATCAAGCAATTTCTTCTTGACTGGACGACGTACAGGCAAATCGCTAAAATGTTTAATCCCTTTTAATTTTAAAAAGAAATTGAAAATTTGATATTTTATATTTTTAAGTCTACATCTAAAGTGCTGGTAAAAAGTTTAAGACATAATGCTATTTTTTTTTGAATAAATTCCGAAAAGAGATACATCTCTTGAATTTAGATACATACATAGGAGTATCGTAAAGTTTCAGTTACAGGTGAATATGTTTTAGAGTTATCGTCGTTCTTAGTTCGTCGTTCTTAGTATCGTCATAAAGCTCTTTATAAACAAAAGTTATTTATATACGCTTTGATATCATTTGCAAGAAAAATATACTGTAGAACTTCTCTTTAACGAAATTTAATACTTAGCGAAATTTACTGCTGAACCTTGACTTTGAACACCATTATAATGTAAATTAACCTCCAAATTACGAAATATATATTCTGAATAACGAAGTTTATTACACTTAAGACAACTAACTAAATATCCTGCTAATCATCATATGTCATGACGAGTGATGAAACGACGAACAATGAATATGATAGTGGAAAATATATTGAAAGAATTTCTCGTTTGGGGAGTGGCAAGGAAAAATACACTAAAAAAAGTCACTAAACTCAAAAAAAAGTAAACTACAAGTATTTTGTCATAGAACTAGCGCTCAGCATATTATATATGATTCATTGTCGCAGATTATTCAATATCGTATCATCTTGCTTTTCACAGGATATAAATTAACAAATTAAAATGCCTTCTAACATAAAGCAACAAATTTTGCATACTATTTTTTTTTTTTTATAAAACAAGCTGATTATTAATTAATAATATAGAAATTTTGAGACTTGTCTCTTGTAAATTGCATAATTACAACAATAAGATTCGATTTATCTTATTTTTTCACAATTCTGTCTTGCAAAATCAGAAGAAAACATTTTTTGTTGTCAAGCAAGAACATTTTGGAGAACTAGTGAAATTCAAATCGTAAAAGATGAAATTTTTTCGAAGCATTAAACAAAAAAGGTCTGTGAGTGGGGGAGAAAAGGCAGTTTACATATCTGGATGTTTGCATAAAACAAATTAATTACCTTAAAACAATTCTTTTTAGTTTTCTATCAAAATTTGATGAGATAAAATATAAATATAATAAAATAATTAAATTAACAGAAACATTAACTACTGTAATGTTAAACAGAATTAAAAAAAATCTATAAGAATAAGCTGTAATGATGGTGGGGGAATATTAGAAAAACAGTATTCCTTTTTTTCATATTGTGATTTAAGGAAACAAATAACAAAATATGAATGTGTGAGACTTTCGCATTATGAAAATGAAAATTTAATCAAAACGTTTGTTTATGAAGAGCAGAAAAGAAAAATTGTCTTAAAAAATCGTATAACAGACTGTCATTTGCGTGATTCTACTTTTAATTGCATGAAAATTTCAAGCATTAGGTTCCAAAAATTAAACATTAAAAAAATGTCACGGAAAATTATCGAGAATTGGCTCCCCATTCGTCGACAAATAGTTGCCAAAAAATCAATGTTAATTGTCAGTAGAAGAAACGCGCAAATTTCGAAAAAAGATCGCTAAAAAAGGCAAATTTAATGAAAAAAATCTCGAAAAGAACGTGAATTTTGTGAAAACGTTGCGAAAAAAAATCTCAATTTTTATAAAAATATCGCGATAAAAATTTGATTTTCGTCAGCGAACCGCAAAAAATAAGACAATTTTCGTGAGACTATCACAGAAAACATGATTTAATTTTTTTAAGTAGGAAAAATGCGAAATTTAACAAAGCATGGTGACTTAGTTACCGAAATTAACCATCACAATCTCAATGTATAATTAATATATTAAAGTTGTTGGACTTTAGGAAAAAAAACTGAGACTTTACACGATTTTGGAAACTTATATCGTAAAGACTCTGATGTACATATTTCCTGTAAAATAAGTATTGTATGAATTATTTGTGTATTCACGGTTTTACGCTATATAATATGGTTCTAAAAAGAAATTGTCATTCTATCAAGATATTCTCGATTAAAGTGCGTCTGTATGGAAATTTTAACTCACAGAAATAACTTCTGGATTACGAACAAATTCCATGGTTTGAGGTATCTACTGTTATGAAGTTTTGTTACAAAAAGTCTTAATATGTTATTTTCTATAAAAAAAACCGATTTGGAATTTTCTGTTATGGAATTTTTAATATAAATAAATATTACCGGAAAAAAATATTGTTGACTTTCGTTTGAAAATTAATAATAACCTAACCCTCGGTTACAAGTGTGAAATTAACAAGTTCAGGCTAAAACTGATCCGAACTTGAGGTAATGTATTCCGACTCTGTTCTCTGAAGCAAAAAATGTGTGTGGCACTCGCGGGCTGCCGCGGTAAAGCTATTGCATAGTATTTTTTGTCAACTTATGCAAAAATACCGTGTCAATATCTGCCGAAGGATACCGTGCCGAAGTCTGCCGAACTGAAACGTCGTTAGCCGGACCTTTAGGATTTTTTCTCGTTACGGAATTCCTAGATTCGGTCGCCGTGCTCAAAGCCCGCGAAAAAGCTATGCAATAGCTTAATAAATTATAAAACAAAATTTGGTCGCGCTACAAAAATTAGATCGCGAGTTATAAGCATTTTAAATTTTTCGACCCTCACGGTGGGGGGGGGGGGGTCTCCGGTCACCAAAAAATGAACACTGTCTCATAATAAATTACCAAACAAAATTTGGCCGCTCTACGAAAATTAGATCGCGAGTTATAAGCATTTTAAATTTTTCGACCCTCACCTTAGGGGGTCTCCTGTCACCAAAAATTAACACTGTCTCATAGTAAATTACTAAACAAAATCTGGCCGCGCTACGAAAATTAGATCGCGAGTTATAAGCATTTTTAATTTTTTGACCCTCACCGTGAGGGGTCTCCTGTCACCAAAAATTAACACTGTCTCATAATAAATTACCAAACAAAATTTGGCCGCCCTACGAAAATTGGATCACGAGTTATAAGCATTTTAAATTTTTCGACCCTCATGTTGGGGGGTCTCCTGTCACCAAAAATTAACACTGTCTCATAATAAATTACCAAACAAAATCTGGCCGCGCTACGAAAATTAGTTGGCGAGTTACAAACATTTTAAATTTTTTGACCCTCACCGTGGGGGTCTCCTGTCACCCAAAATTAACAATGTCTCATTATAAAGTACCAAACAAAATTTGGCCGCACTACGAAAATTAGATCGCGAGTTATAAGCATTTTAAATTTTTCGACCCTCACCTTGAGGGGTCTCCTATCACCAAAAACTAACACTGTCTGATAATAAATTACCAAACAAAATTTGGTCGCGCTAAGAAAATTAGATCGCGAGTTATAAGCATTTTAAATTTTTCGATCCTCACAGTGTGGGGTCTCCTGTCACCAAAAATTAACACTGTTTCATAATAAATTGCCAAACAAAATTTGGCCGCGCTACGAAAATGAGATCGCGAGTTATAAACATTTTAAATTTTTCGATCCTCACCATGTGGGGTCTCCTGTTACCAAAAATTAACAATGTCTCATAATAAATTACCAAACAAAATTTGGCCGCGCTGCGAAAGTTAGTTCGCGAGTTATAAGAATTTTAAAATTTTCGACCCTCACGGTGGGGGGGGGGGGGTCTAATGTCACCAAAAATTAACACTGTCTTATAATAAATTACCAAACAAAATTTGGCCGCGCTATGAAAATTAGATCATAAGAAACATAAGTTTGAGACTTGATATCCTAATATCTGAAAAATGCCGCGTCAATGTCTGCCGAAGTCTACCGAAGGATACCGTGGCGAAGTTTGCCGAACTGGAATGTTTTTTAGCCGAAGTGTTAGGTTTTTTCGTTACGGAAGTGTTAGGTTTTCTCGTTACGGAATTTCTAGATTCGGTCGCTGCGCTCAAAGCCCGTGATAAAAGCTATGCAATAGCTTAAAAGGTCCCAAATTTGTCCCAGCAAATAAGTAAAAGTCTTCATCCTATCATAAACGCAAGGTTTGAATAGACCTCTCAACATTTAATATAGCTGCCTTTAGATTACACTCACAAGATCCGCCTTTGCAGTAAATAAAACTTTTTGCTTTAATGATTGTATGTAAGAAAGTGTCGCTTCTACCCATCTTTAAAATTCGTAAAATAAAAATATCTTGCTTGAAACACTAAGAGAAGAGATATTAATAACTGCAGAATACCCATTTTAACACTTTCCAACAAAGTTGAAAAGTGTTTATGCAATCGGTTTGTCTGTCCGTCTGGCCGATTGGCCAACTGTCCGCGCTCTAACGCCTATAAATATTCTCTGGTTGCTATGAAATTTTTATATGTTATTAATGTTTACCCTAGCACGAAACCTATTGAAAATGAATTTTCTACTAAGATTAGTTTTTTTACAGGGATAGTCAACAGTTCCCCGATACATTACGGCCATTGGGAAAAAATCGCTTAAAATGAATTTTAAAGGTGTTACACCCTGTCAAACCTTTTAAATTTACATGGACTCGCAAAGTGCACTAAAATACGCATTCTGTAAAATATTCAGTCGAAATAATAATTATTATTCATTTAAAGGGCCATTCAAAAGAATTCCATTACACAGTACTAAAGGGGTGAATTGTTTGCGACATATTTTAATAAGTTAAACGATTTCAAATATCATAAAAGTAATATACACTGCTGAGACTTGATATTTAACTTATAATATGACGTGCATAGAATTTACAGGGACTCGCAAAACATTTCAAATCTTATAGTCCTATCCAAAGTAGTGTATATTATCGATGATAGCTGATGGATGGTTGAAATGCATTTTTAATTTAAGATAAGTTCTTTTAAGTTTTACTAAATGTTCTGCAAATTATGGTGTATATAAATGTTACAGTTGATATACAGTGCCACACAAAAGAGCTCATAAAGGTTACTGAATATGAGAATAATTTACTTAAAAGTGGTTTTAAAATAAGTTATGCATTTTTAAGTTGAACTTCTTTCAGTTTAATGAGAAATGTTTGTAGAATATAGATAAAATGACATGCAGGGTTACGAAAAGAATTAGCTACATTTTCACCCATAGATGATAATTTCTGGAAATGTGATTTACTTAGTTTTAAGAATGTGTTTGTTTAAACTAAAATTTAACAAAATATTGGCGTGTAATAAAGATACTAGGTAAATTACAGGGCTGAACTAAAGTATTGAAGTATTTCCATCTATTAGAATTAAGTGATGAAAGAGAAATGTCAAACAGTTAGGCATTTTTTCAATAAACTATATTTCCCATAATATTGCATATATATATATATATATATATATATATATATATATATATATTCAACCGACGGATCAAATGTAGGGCTGTTCAAAAGTATTGGAATACAGATTTTGCTATGGACAGTAGCATCTTATTTCCCTAAATAATAAAGTTTTGTTAATGATTTCAGGTAGTTTTGGAAAGTTAGTGTTTCATAAACTATGGTTAAAGCATGTTTTTTCCCACTTGTTTCCTTCTGATTAGCAATTCTTGTTCAGTTTTATAATGAACTTCAAGTTATTAAAATAAGATAATGTTTCCGTAAAAAGATACTGGTGAGTGTAAAAAAAATGGTTGGAACTGATCTTGTATTATATGGTACCGCTATTCTTTAATAAATCGATTATACTGAAAGAAGAAGAATTTTAAAAGACATTAACTAACCACTTAACTAATTATTTTTTACGTAAAATAAATTGACTATGGGACGAACACCACTTTATTTAAGCTAAAATATTCATAATATTTAGTATAAACGATTCTGCTATTGATGGGTATGAAATTGTATTTAAAAAATTTAGTGGTGTCAAAAAGATTTAACTAATGAGACAACCAAACTCTTCTTACCCGTAACTCATACAGGGAAATAAGTTCAATTAATAAAATAAAAAACTGAAAATTACTCATTAACAAGCATTAACCTCCAGATTTAAAATTCATCGCTATAATTAATGCATTTTATATTTAAAACTTTTGTTTTAATTACAGTGTTCATATTCTATGAAACTCTTTTGTGAAATGAAGACTGAGCTCCTTCATTAAAACATCCTTAATCAGATTCCTAAAAAAGTTAATAGAATAAAAAAATCTTTGAATACCATTTATTAAATACTAAAATTTATTTCGTAATTAGTAGTGAGAAATTCTAACAGTTTAAAAACTTGTACTGTAAAAATTCAATAAATTGAAAAGCTACGATTATTTCTTTCACTGAATGGGAAAGTCAATTAGTTAAAAATTCATTTTCGTAAATTGTTATTTTTACCTTTGAATCAATTACAATTTTTTGCACATTTTTTTTGTAAAAAAGTATGCTCATAAAAAAAGATTTTTTTGTTTATCTATGGTATTCAAAGTTCTTATTGCTAACTACGTAGTAAGATTTAAAAAAAATCGTTCATATTAAAAACAATTTTGACAAAACTGGTATGTTATATATATATATAACTATATATACTTATTAAGCTTTAAAGATTAATGTTGCATTTAAAAAATATAATTTATGAAATTTATAAAGATATATAATTTTTTTCCTTTTTCGGCTTATGCTTGCATTACTATAAGTGTTTTAATATTTATTTTTATAAATAATAGATTATTAACAAAAATATGTAATTCATTGCTTGAAGAATATGATTTTATGATTTAGTTAGGATAGCAGGGCTCCCACATGATCCGCGAACTGAACACCAATATTTTTTTACTGAAAATTTCATAGTAGTTTTCCAAAGAATTTGTGCTAAAACTAACCTTCGAAGGCAATTTCTGCGCAATTTGCAAGAATAATATAAAACAAAAATCTTTCTAAGAAAATATTGATGTTTTGTTGGCGGACCATTTGGGAGCCCTGGGATAGCATATGCCCAAATGATAACGTTTTTCTTATTACTTTCCTAAAACTATATGTGCAGACAATCATTGCCAAATGAAAATACACTGCTCAATACAATTAAACGATATTTGAAGTTTTATATAAAATAAAGATATAAACGATTTTTTTTTTGCCGAAAACAGAAGAAGAGAATCACAAATGCAAATTTTTCTGGTTTTCAAACTGTGGAGTATACAAATTTTGAGTTCGACGTCAAAAACGTCGCTTCAGCGGTAGCGAATGAAATTTGACTTTCAACTGGATAAAAGAGAATGAAGACAAGGATGATCGGCATTCAGTGATTGCTTTGTTTCGATGAGTACGATGTCTCAGCGAAATCATATGACAGATTCAGAAGCTTGGAGAATTGGTATTTGGAGCTTGGAGATTTGAAAAATTGTTAGTAGGTTAGAAAGGGGCCAAACTCAAGCCGAAGTAGCGCAAGCCATTGGAGTGTCACAAAGTGTCATTTCCAGGATCTGGAACCGTTTTTTGGAGAGTAGATGTGCAGGCCGAAGACCAGGGCAAGGTCGTAGACGGGCAACAACGCCCAATGAAGATCGGCATTTAGCGTTAACAGCTCGGAGACACTGCAACATGAACGCTACTCTTCTCCAACAACACCTTCGCTCGGCTACTGGCACCACGATTTCAACTCAGACTGTCCGAAACCGGCTCCATGCTGTAGGTCCATATGCTCGCCGACCGATGGTATGTGTTAGATTAACATCAAGGCATCGTCGCAACCGCAGGGAGTGGGCAACTGAGCATGTCAACTGGAGAAGAAATTAATGGAGCAATATTCTGTTTTCTGACGAGTCCCGTTTTTCTGTGCATCCGGATAATAGGTGTATTTTCATCTGGAGGGACCGTGGCAGTAGGAATAATCCTGCGTTCGTGCACGAAAGTGTCAGATTTGGCGGTGGAGGAGTGTTGGTGTATGGTGGCATCTCCATTGACGGGCGCACTGACCTCTATATCATTCGAGGTGGAGCTCTGACTGCTCGCCGATATAGGGATGAGATCCTCAGACCTATTGCAGTCCCTTACGCTGCAGCAATCGGAGATAACTTTTACGATAACTGCATGCCACATCGTGCAAACCTGGTGAAGGATTTCCTTTTCGAGGAAGAGATCGTTCGAATGAAATGGCCAGCGTGTTCTCCAGACATGAATCCAATCGAGCAAGTTTGGGACGCTCTAGGAAGACGAGTTTCTGGCCGCCAACAACCCCCACAAATTCTCCAAGAACTGGAAAGAGCTCTTCTGGAAGAGTGGAGCAGAATACCGCAATTCGTCATTAATAGCCTCATTGAGCTCATGCCTCAAATATGTTCAACATTGCTGGCCGCCCGTGGAAACCATAACCCCTACTGAAAATGATTTTCTTTGAAGAAAACACCTTTTCTTATTCTTTTTTTCTCATATGCACAAATTGTGTTTTTTTCTTTTTGTACACAAATGCGCAATAAAATGCATTTTTTTCTGCCAAACATGTGTAATTTATTCTCATATAACCTACTATGTCTGTCGACCATGTATCAATCAGCTAAAAAGTTTCCCAGATACAAAATCCACCTAAAACTGCAATATCCTTTAATTGTTTTGAGCAGTGTATTATAATTCGAACAACAGTTTTTACATAAAATAAATAGGCGACAAATCATATAGTTGGTAATTAGGGAGTAGCCGAAAATAGTGTAACGGTTAAAAATAAAAGTCCTGGCAGGGTAGATTTTTATAAAATTTACGAAAAAATTCCTTTGTGTTTAGTGTTATCTCCTTTTAATCCTTTGACGTTCATTGGTTTATCTGCGAAACCACAAAATTTTAAATCCGATATGCAAGAACGACAACGGAATTTTAATGAAATGCGGCCAATGTGCAAGATAGGAATCGCATTCTACATTACATAATGTAAATTTTTATCGGGTACGTGATGTCCACTCTCCTTTTCAAACATGGATTATCTTTAAAAAGGTGCTAGCTGTTACTAAATTACAAAGAGCATGATGTTAACTCAGCATGGTTTTCTGAACTAGTTTTCACGACTGATCAGCTTACTAACAGATTTTTTGTTGTTGTTGTTGTTGGATTTATTTTTTCTAATTTCTCTTTTTATTTTTTATGTTGTCAATTTTTAGGTGTGTTCGTAATTATGTAAATACGTAGCACCTACAGTCGTCGTTCAGTCCGCCCGTCTGTCCGCATATAACAACGCAAAAACAACGCTACTGAATCGTTTCAAATTTAAAATATATAATTATAGAAAAATTTTATCGAGTAATTTCAAAATTTTATAGAAATCAGATGTATAGTTCAATTACACGGATATAAAAAATGCTATTACACGAGTGGTAAAAGTCGCTTCAAATTCCAGGCGTATGCATCTTATCCTATGGCTCCATGGGCGTCGATTGGAAAGCAAGCAACTAGTCTTTGACGCCTCAAACGAAGCGAGTCGCCAGTAACAGGCAATCAAATGTTTGTAAATCCGGATGATGTTAAAACCTTTCCTCTAAGCATTTCATTGGAAATGCTTAGAAAATTAAAACGCCGGCCATTTTTGTCGCCTGAAATTTTTACGAGTAATAGCACTTTAAGAAGTATTCCGTTACATTACGGTCAATGGGAAATATAATTTCAAGTATAGTTATGATGCAATTAATACAATTAATGCGAACATAATACAATTCATATGCATCTATGAAATACGTACTAAAATGTACAATAAGTACAATCTGTTGTGCAAATAATATATTTAATAATATACAAGACCACACAAAAGTATTCTATTATGTAATGGTATATGGGGAAACATTGTTTGGGGTGAGCTTTAATTATATTAAAATATTTCATATTTTATGAAATTTATATATCTTGCTGCGATTTACTACAAGTTAATTTTCTGTATAATAGGAAGCATTTAGCACATACAAGGACACCCTAACGATTTCGAATACTGTATTGTATTCGAAGTACTGTATATTTTAAAAACTTCGTTATAGTACAAACGCACCTCATTTGTTACGTCTGACGTGCAGTTTCCGACTTGTTCATTTTATAGTATGAAGAAAAAAAAAATTCAAGACCGCTATTATCAATCTGCAGAACTTTCATTTTTCTGATCAGGTTTATCGTTTAAAGTTTTTAGAGGCCACGAATTCGGCCAATTACTAGTAATTCCAAACTGTCAAATGCGTCCACAGTGTTTTAGTAGAATTTTTCTTTTATAAAGTACGTGAAAAAAAGGGGGAAGGGGTGCAAATATATTTTTTAACACGTTAGTTTGTAAATTTTTGAGCTCAATCATTTCTGAATGTTACATGCAGAATTTTCTCTATTCCCGTATATATTAACATGTAGAATTTTATTTCTGATTCTATTATTTCCGTCTGTCTGTCTGTCTGTCTGTCCGTCTGTCCGCATATAACAACGCAAAAACTACCCAACCGAATCGTTTGAAATATTAAATACATAATTATAGCATAATTTTGTCGAGTCATTTCAAATTTTATGAAAATCGGATGGATAGATCAATTACAGGGACATTCAAAAGGATTTCATTACATTACGATCAATAGGGAAAAAAGTTTTAAATGCATTTTAATCGTTTGAAATTTAAAAGATATAATTATTGCGTAATTTTGTCGAGTCATTTCAAATGTTATGAAAATCGGATGCATAGATCAATTACAGGGACAATCAAAAGGATTCCGTTACATTACGGTCAATGGGGAAAAAGTTTCAAATGCATTTTAATGATGTTACACTCATTCGAACATTATAGAATTGGCATGAATCTATGAAATATATACTAAAATATGCATTCTGTACAATCTGTGATGCAAAGAATTTTTATTATTAAATTACAAGGCCACGCAAAAGTATTCCACTATATAATGCTATACGGGGAAACATGGTTTGGTACGTGTTTTAATTATATGCAACTATTTCACATTTTATGAATAAGATATACGTTGCTGAGGTGTAATAAAAGTTACTTCCTGCATATTTATAGAAACGTAAAGATTTCGACTACTATACTGTATCCGGAGTACGCTCTATTTTAACAGCAAGATCTGAATATTTTTAAAACTTCGTTATCGTACGAACGCACCTCATTTGCTACGTTCACGTGCAATTTCCAACTTTTATTCATTTAGTGTTCGCAAATGATGTAATTGACTCTCAAATCTTTGCTGATACTCAATGGCCTAAAGAATTGGATATTTAAATGAAAATGATATTCAAGTTTATCACATTATTTCGTTGTCCAAAAAGTCATTATCAATTGAATAATGTGATATGTTCTAATGAATAACATATATAAATATTTATTTAATCGTAACATTTGGAGAACATTTATTAATATGTTCATAGAAAATTAAACAGTTTTGTTAGAGAGAATATAAATTGCATAATGTGTAGGGATTAGATTAATGTTTTTATGAAGAATGTTGTGTGATTTTCGTAGCAAAATTAGTATCGAAAATTATATATATCATGTGTATTTGATCACTTCCATACATTTATTACAATTAAAAAAATAACTTTTAACAATATGTGCTCTGATATAATCTACATTTCAGCAACGTTCTAGTTTTGCTACATAAATATTTCAAACATTCCACATGCAAAATTTTTACAAAATCAATAATAAATTCCTCAAAAAATTAAAATATTTTTATATTAAATGTTTCAATAAATCTCTCTTGCATTACAATGGAATAATAGGCAGTAAATATATTGGCCAATGCAAGGCTGCCACACGCGAATTTTTATGGCAGACTTGAAAATGGGATAAAATTTTTGATTATTGCTATACCAATGAAAGTTTTAAGAGCTAAATTGATTTGCTTTGTTTGAAAGGTACAATCGCCTTTACAATTGTGAAATTGACAGTGATTCCAACTCTTAAAGCAAGATTTTATTTTGCATTAATTATATTGAATTTATTTTAAATGCTTTATTATGCATTAAAAATATTGAGTTTAATTTAAATGTTTTATTTTACATTAAAAATATTGAGTTTAATTTTAATATTTTATTTTACATTAAAAATATATTGAGTTTCATTCAAATGTTTCTACGAATGTTACGTAATATTTTTGAGTCAAATTACAATACCTACCTCTACATAATATAAATCTAATTTTGTTGTCACTTTATAATAATATCTATTTCTTAAACATTGGACCCATGTTAATAGTTATTATTCGAAAAAGAGGAAACACACTGCCATGTAATAAAAATTAAAATAATAATAATAATATCCCGATTTTAGTACCTCACAAATCTTCGGAAAAGAGTCTTTAAGTAGCATTCTTTCATAAACAAATAAAATTTACAAACTAACATATTTTTGTGAACTAAATTTGTGACAATATATAAAAAATAATGAAAAATAGAATTTGTCTCATACATTTTCTGTTCCTGGCATACTTCATAATATCTTAACAGAATAAAAAAAATAAAGGCAGAAAATATTTTGAACATCGGAAATATTCATTTTTTAAAACAATGATTTACTAGTTGTCTTTATCTTTTAAACTTGTTATCTTTTCTGAATATGTTTAAAAACTATTTACGTTTTGCCTTAATAAAGCGTTAATGAATTTGTTTTTGTTCTAAAAATAATTATGCGTCTTATTTCTTGAAAGAACAAAAATAAGAAAGTTTTATTTTGTAATAAAGAAATATTAATTAGAACGGAATTATAATTAAAGCTTATTGGGTTTGAAAAGCCCGTTTTCATTAGGAAAAGGAGGATTGTCTAAAAAATTAAGCTCATTGATTACGTTCAGTATATTGTCTTTTTCTATTTTCCTTAGTTGTTTTTTAATCAATTAAACATGCATGCATGAATAACCACGATTAGAATGGGTTTATTTTATCATCGAAAAAGTTGTTTTCATTATGAACATATAAATACATATATGTTGAAAAATATAATGCTACGTATTTCTTTAAAATGTTTAAGTTACTGATATATTTTTTTTCTTTACACTTTAGATATAATTTTTCTAAAACGTATTTTATAAATTACAATTAAAATAAAGCAAAATATATTGCATTTTTAACACGATGAAACTGATTGGTAAAATTATAAAGCGAAATAATTATTTCCAACTGAGAGAAAAAATTGCCCAGGCCAGGAATCGAACCTAGATACTTGGCTTACAATGCCAATGCTTTACCGTTTAAGCTAACTTTGCACAACAACAGGTGAGCATTTTTCGCTCAGATAACCTTCTAGGTCATAGCATCTGGTCTGTCATTTAAACAGTTCAACAGAATAGAACGCAGGTAAAGAAACTCCATAGAACGATGGGTATGTAGATAAACTGCATTTTAAACATAATCAAACTGATTGGTAAAATTATCATACGAATTAAATATTTCCAACTGAGCGAAAAATTGCCCAGGCCGGGAATCGAACTCAGATACTTGGCTTACAAGGCCAATGTCTTACCGTTTAAGCTAACTGGGCAACCGGTGAGCATTTTTCGCTCAGAAAACCTTGTAGGTCATAAAATATTACTTATATTTTAAGCTTGTCCACCCATTCCATCCCATTTCTACCACTATTTTATTTAATTGCTTGTGTGGCTAAAGTTAATAATTACATTTTTACATTCATTTTAAGAGCAATATTTTATGATAAAAGGAATTATATAGATGAGGCATATATTTAACTCTTCGAAGGATAAGAATTGCGTTTGTATAATTCCGTATTCCCACTGGGAATTTAAAAAAAATCAAAATTAGGAAAAACATTTTCTCATTTATTATTCCCTAAAGGTTATAAAAATAAAACTTCATTAATATTTCCTTATGTAAATCTTAATTAAATTTATATATCCCAGAATAATACATCCCACCACCTCTCAAGAGGTTAATAGTTTTATTTTCAAAAAATTTTATAATTTTTATGGCTTTTTCTTTTTTCCTCTTTTTCACAAACGAAGTTACTACCATTTTTCTATGGTTGCGTTTTATTTTTTGACAACCTAGATAAATATTTTTAAAAATATTCATGGCGTATTTATACAGAACAATGGAAAACTAAGTTTTTTTTTCAAAATTTAGAGCTTGTTGATATGTTTAGATAAAAACAAATTCTAATTTATTTGTAATTTATCAATATAAATTTTATATAAAATGTCTTCCATAATCGCAGGTTTCTATATTTTTCTAAGAATTACTATTTTTCAAACGAAAGCAATGGATACTTTATTCCTAAAACTAATTCTTATTTATTATATTCAGAAAATTTTCCATATTTATGACAAGATATAATGCGATATTTCTGAAATGTCAAACTTATATTCATGCATATTTCAACAGTATGCTTCTTATGTTATGCAAACCGCTCTTATCAGTATCGAAACATAGTTTTGAAAAAGAAATTTTAAAGTAGTTTAGTCATGAAAAAGAAGTGAAAAAGAACAACGCGATGCAATATGTTGAAATATTATTGAGGAAAAAAGAGAGTATTTAAAGAAAAACAGCCTGAGATTTCGCAAAAAAATTTCAAGTTTTATAAT
>OZ025291.1:30916329-30961329 GCA_964019185.1 Maratus speculifer
ACTTTTTCTGCAATTTAAAAAAAAAACTATTTCCTTTTCTCCCTTCCTTTTCATTTATTTTATTATGTATATTTTAGCGGATTTATAGATTTCCCAGTTAAAATGTCTTGTTTCAGTTTTTTTTTTTAAATTTTTTAGGTGCCTTCGTTATTATGTAGCACCTATAATTGTCGTTCAGCCCATCCGCATATAACAACGCAAAAACTATCCAACCGAATCATTTGAAATTTAAAATATATCATTATTACATAATTTTGTTGAGTCATTTCAAATTTTATGAAAATCGGATGCATAGATCAATTACAGGGAGAGTCAAAAATATTCCATTACATTACGGTCAATGGGGAAAAAAATTCAAATGCATTTTAATCATTTGTAATTTAAAACACGTAATTATTACATAATTTTGTTGTGTTATTTCAAATTTTATGAAAGTCGGATGCATAGTTCAACTACAGGGAAAGTCAAAAGCATTCCGTTACATTACGGTCAATGGGGAAAAATGTTTCAAATGCATTTTAATGGTGTTACACTCATTCGAATAAAAGATTATAAAATTTATATGCATCTATAAAGTACATATTATAATATACATTTTGCATAAACTGTGGTGCAAAGAATATTTTTTATTGATTTACAAGGCCCACAAAAGTGTTCCATTACATAATGGTATAGGGAGAACATTGTTTGGTACGCATTTTAATTGCAGGGATGATAGCGCTCCGACCAAAATGACCGATTACTACCACTAAATTATATTAAAAATTCTGGTATTGTTTAATGACTGAAATTCTCAGAATAATATAAAGCAAAGTATACTTTTAAAATTTATTGGTAGTAATCGGTCATTTGGGTCGGAACACTCTCATGCCTGTAATTGTAATTAACTACTTACAATTTTATGAGATTGGTATATAAGAATGATACTTTTAAAACTTCGTTATCGTACGAACGCACTTGCACTTCATTTGCTACGCTTCACGTGCAATTTCCAACTTGTTTTTATTTAAAACAAAAATTGCACATTTAACACACTTGAAAATTAGCTGTGATTTTTATGCGTATATATTAGAACTTTAAAAAAAATATTTCCCAAACATTTTTGAGGTTAACTTATAAATATCTTGTTACAAGTACAAGCCAAATCTTCTGGCAAATATCGATAATGTTGTAATATTTTTAATTTACATTAATGTTTTCTCAGTACAACATCAGTCTCTTACTGTAAAACAAAGCTCCGAATTTACTGCTTAATTTTCCCTTAATAAGAATTTATGAAAATGAAAATTTGATAGAATGAAAAATAAAAGTCAGGACAGCATTTCCTGTTCTCGGGGTTGACAATCATTCACCTGGTAGGGTATGTACTTAAATTGAGACTTTTTCGCTTTAAATGGGAATATCCAGTTAGTCAAAAGTAGAATGAATTGCGGAAAACAATTTTTTTAGTAAAAGTTCCAATTTTGCCAGAAATTTCGCATTAAAAAAGGTAAATAATATCTTAATTTACATCGGGTTAATATAAAAATGAAGGAAACTTACAGGACGTTTTTCTTTAATATAAAATTATCTTATAATAATACAGAAAACTCTTTGAATATACGATCCCGCTTAAGTTAAAATTACCTGTGGTCCCTTGATTTGTATCTTAAATGAATTTCACTGTGTAAAATTCTCTTTATTTTCAAAATTTCCTATTAAAACAGATTTTAAAATAAAAAATAGAAACTATACTTTTATTTCTTTTCGCTTTACAAGAATGATGATGGAAATTGATTAAATATATAGAAATATCGCAAGAACTATGTTTTTGTACATTATCAAACGATTTATTTCATAGTAAATATCATTCATTCCGCCCATCACTAGATAAGAGGACATCAATACATTTCTAGAGCACTAACACAAAAAATAGTGGATTTTTTTTATGTGTATACGGTCCCTTAAACTTTGATATCAATAATTTTTTTGATAGATTAAACAAATAGAGAAATCTTTTATAAAATACTGGTGTCCATATTTGAGGGGGCGTATATACGAAAAAAATCAGAAGGCTGCTTTTTTTTAAACTTACGTATGATGATTACTTATGATAGGTGCAGATACCCAAAATGTTTAAGGAGCCAGTGGCTCCTAAACCCAAATAGTCCAGTGTGAAAGAGATGTATGGATGGACGTAAGATGATTAGCGCCACATTTTGAAAGAGATGAACAAACGCAAAAGCGTTTTTATGGCGATAGGGGTAAATGCCGAAACTCAAAGTGAAAAATAATCTAAACACACAAAGAAATAACAGAATAATTACAACAAACGTGTATATTTCATTTAACCACTTAACTGATTAATATTTTTGAAAAACAAACTTTCAAATAATGCCTAATCATTTGAAAGAAACTTTTACAGAATTTTTAATCTTTTATAACAGGTTTTTCAAAACAGAAACTTTTGCCTAATTGAATAAGAAAAAATACTCGGATTAGAAAGATGCAAAAGGTACGATAAAAATTTATTGGTGAGACTAATACATCATGAATAGAATATGAATGCCCGTACGGGGTACGGACAAATTATGATTGGCGAAAACACGTTGTCCGTATGACATTACGAGCAAATCAGGGAAGCTGTTAATACAGGGTGGCAAGTGTTCAGAGGAAAACAAAGTCAAAAAAACTTCTTTATATACCAGTATTAGTTAAAGATAAAGTTGCCTTCTATAATCTCTTTATATTATTCCAAGTATATTCTGTAAGAAAATACTGGCGATTACCTCTTTTTTTTTTACTGTATGTTCCCTGACCACACGCAACCCTATAATAACATAATTCTTTTAATTTGGATGTAATTTAAGTATAATACTTATCTTTAGCTATGTACAACTTGAAGATAAAATTCGACTTGGCAGAGGTAGAAAGAATAATAAGAGGTAGAAAAAAATATTTGTAAAAATAAACTAAGCTGTTATAGCAGTGGGAGAATATTAGAAAAGTAGTGTTTTTTATTTCCATGTTCTCATTTAAGAGAACATATAGAAAATTATAAATGTGTTTTTTTTTTTTTTTTTTTTTTTTTTTTTTTGCATTATAAAAACTACAGTACTATTAAAACATTTTCTTCTCAAGATCACAAAAGAAAAATTGTTTCAAAAAACTGTTATTACAGACTTACAATGGTGATTATGTTCCAATTTTTTTGAAAATTTAAGGCATTAGGCTCCGAAAAGTCCATCATAAAAAAATATCACAGAAAAAAATCGAAAATTTCGACAGCTGCCAAAAGTTCAATTTTATTAATCGTCAGTAAAAAAGCGCGAATTCCAACAAAAGACGCAAATAAATGCAAATTTTGTTTTAAGAAAACGCGAATTTAATCAAAACATTGCGAAAAATATCGCTATTTACGCCAAAAGATCACGAAAAGTTCGATTTTCGTCAGAGAATCGCAAATAAAAAGCAATGTTTGTCACACTAGAGCGAATAAATGCGACATCAGTTAAAAAAATATCGAAGGAAAAAACGCGAAATTCAACAAATAATGACGACTTAGACATCGAAATTTAGTCAGCATACCAAAAAAATTTTGTCGCCACTTGGTGACTAGCTACAGTGAATCTGCATATCTATGATGTATAACCTTTAAAATTAGACACCAGTATTTAAAAAAAAACATTTCTTTGACTTGTTTAATCTTAGAAAAGTAAAGCGGATAATATTAAAAAAAATATTGTAACCAAAATTTAAGAAACACTACATAAACTGAAAAAAATCTGCCTTCACCAGCCGCCTTTTTTGTGTCAGTAATCGGACCTAGTATTCAGGGGGCGGTGGAGGGACTGACGGCCATAAAGGACCAAATTCATTTTGAAAAGAAAAATATAAGATATTCCGATTAGAAAGGTGCATAAAAGATGTGTTGTCAGCCCCACAGAAAAGCAAGTCTATATTCATATGACTTATATGAGAAAATATGTGAAAACAAACTTGGTTTATCCCTTTGAGGGTGGTGGTTCATTCTTAAATCCCCTAATTTTAATTTCTAAATGCTTTATTGGCACCAAAATTTCGGAATGAAAAATTCACGTTTATCAAGTATGTGAACAAAAGCTTTTTCATATGTTTAAATAAATTTGTTTGTAATTTCTAGTGTAGATAATTCATTTCACTATTTTGCGAATGTAAGTACCTTGTTTCTGAAAAGGTTAACTATGGGCGTAGCAGGACTACCACAGACGATTATTTTTCTATTCTTTTTCATTTCTCTGTTTTAATAAAAAAAAATTTGTAGTTACATTTCTCTTGCAAATATTCTCACATTGCATGCCAAATATTTTTATTTTGAAAAATCAATGCGGCATAGAATTAATTCGTCTGTGATAGTTCTGGAGTAGTTAAAACGGAATATATGCACCGTCTAAACGCGCTGTTTTATTTATTTGTTTTTTTATGAACTGGGTATAGTGCGATTGTGAGTTCTTTATATCAAGCACCGTGCTTATAAAATTGTGCAAGAGAGTTCTTCGGTTTAAATGCATGTATTTATAACCAAACGTTTCATGCCGGTAAAAATACAGGGTGGTTATAAAATAAGTATCCCTATTTGGAGTTATATGTAGCTTGAAGGAATATCCCGAATGAAACCAAAATCGGTACACATACTATTCAAGAAGGGGTAAAAAGAATGGAACAATAAAAAAAGATAGTTACAATAATCGGCAACAGATGGCGCTACGGGTCCTGGCGGCGCAAATGCCGTTGTAATCATTAGTAAAATAAAAACGTGGTCATTTCTGCCATTAATGATGTACGACATGGCTCTGAGTTTACCAGATCGCGCTTAAATTTTAAAATTATTCTACGTTAACAGTTCAAACAGTGCAGCTGCTTTACGTGAATTTAGGCGTGTGAAAGGGATGCGTAAAGGAAAAGGTCCTTTGACACCATGTGCAGTGAGAAGAATCGTAATAAAATTCGAGGAGACTGGGTCGTTTACTGTAAAATGTGAAGGAGGAAACCATTACCTCTCCGCAATCAAGAAGAAATTGCTACTGCGATTGTGGAGCCATCAGGGACTCCGGAAGCCGGTCTTAGTGCACATGGAGTTGCCCGAAATTTGGATATTCCATATGCTACTGTTTGAAAAGTCCTACGAAACGTAATCCAATTTTATCCGTATAAAATTAGTTGTCATTAACAATTGTTACCAGGTGACACAAAGCGCCATCTGTTGGCGATTATTGCAATCATTTTTTAATTGTTCCAGTCTTCTTCCCCCTTCTCAAACGGTATGTGTACAAATTTTGGCTCCATTCGGGTTATTCCTTCAAGCTACAGACAGCTCCATATAGGGATACTTATTTTATAACCACCCGGTATATACAGGGTGTATCTAAACTCTTGGGCAAAACTTTAAGTGGTGATAGTACACATCAAGACAAACAATGTTAAATTGGAAATTAAGGGTTTAAAACGTTTTCCAAAGGAGATAGCCGCCATTAAAGTTTGGGATCCAAAATTTCAAATACACATAAAAAACGGAAAAATTGGTCGATTGATTTGCGAATTTGACTAAAATTATTCTTTGTGTCAGTATTTTCTTAAAAACAAATTATAAAGATAGATTTCAAAAAATGCCGATAGAGTGCGCTTTAGACTTTGGAGCAACGAATAACTATTTTTTTGCCGTTATTCTTTGCATTTCAATAGAATTTTTCGGAAGCTTAGACTTAAATTTTGAGCTCAAAATCTTAATAGTTGGGAGTGGTTAAGTAGAGCAAACTGACACGTGTTTAGAGGTTAAACTTTCAAATGGTTATAAAAAACGTAAAAAATGGTCGATTCGTTTGCGGTGTTCGCTAAAACTACTCTTTAAATCAGTATTTTCTTAAAAATAAATTTTAAGGATAAATTTCAAAAAATGCCGATAGAGGGCGCCTTAGATTTTGAAGTAGCGTACAACTATTGTTAACCGTTAGTTTTTTAATCACATTAAATGCTTGCGAAAGCTTATGCTTAAATTTTGTGCTCAAAATCTGAATAGTGTAGAGTGGTTAAGTAGCACAAACTGAACTGTGCTCATAGGGGAGCGGAAGGAGGTTTAAATTTGAGATGATTATAAAAAACAGAAAAAATGGTCGATTCGTTTGCGGGTTTTGCTAAAACTACTCTTTAAACCAGTATTTTCTTAAAAATAGGTTTTAAAGATATATTTCAAAAACTACCGATAGAGAGCGCCTTAGACTTTGGAGTAAAGTACAACTACTTTTTACAGTTAATATTCTTAATATCATTAAATGCTTGCAAAAGCTTGGACTTAAACTTTGAGCTCGAAATCTGAATCGTTGGGAGTAATTAAGTCGAGGAAAATTGAACTCTGTTCGAGGGGGGGGTAAATTTCAATTCCTGTACGCAATTCAATTCGCGCTACTTAACCCATCCCAACGATTCAGAATTTGAGCTTAAAATTTAAGTCTAAGCTTTTGCAAGCATTTAATGTGATGCAAAGAATAATGGTTAAAAATAGCTGTTGGTTACTCTTAAGTTTATAGCGCCCTCTAACGCATTTTTTTGTAATTTATTTTCAAGAAAATACAGACATAAAGGATAGTTTTAGCTAAAACCGCAAACGGGTCGACAAATTTTTCCGTTTTTTATAATCATATGAAATTTGAACAACCCCACCCTTGGACACAGTTCAGTTTGCGCTACTTAACCACTCCCAGTGATTCAGATTTTGTGCTCAAAATTTAAGTTTATGTCTAAGCTTCTAAAAAAATTTAATGAGATGGAAAAAATAACCGTAAAAAATAGTAATTCGTTACTCCAAAGTCTAAAGCGTCTTCTATTGGCATTTTTAAAAATTATTCTTTATAATTTATTTTCAAGAAAATACTGATTTAAAGATTAGTTTTAGCGAAAACCGCAAACGAATCAACCAATTTTTCCGTTTTTTTATAATCATTTGAAATTTGAACCTCTGAACACAGTTTAGTTTGCGCTACTTAACGACTGCCAACTATTCAGATTTTGAGCTCAAAATTTAAGTTTAAGAATAAACTTCCGAAAACATTTAATTAGATGCAAAAAATAATTGTTCATTACTCCAAAGTCTAAAGCGCCATCTATCGGCATTTCTTGAAATTTATCTTTATAATTTATTTTCAAGAAAATACGGATATAAAGAATAGTTTTAGTGAAAACCGCAAATCAATCGACGAATTTTTCAGTTTTTTATGTTTATTTGAAATTTTGGATCCTAAACTTTAATGGCACCGTTCTCCTTCGGAAGACGTTTAGGACCCTTAGTTTGCTATTCAATATTGTTTGTGTTGATGTGTACTATCACCCCTTAATTTTTTGCCCAAGAGTTCAGATACACCCTGTATATACATATTATTTGGAAGTAATCTATTTAACACATGAGGAAAGGGTTGGATATATTGGGTTGGGGAAAAAGTAATTTTGTTTTTTCCCAATAGATGTTTTAAAGTCACATATCTCGTGTAATACTTTTTTAATTAAGCTATACTATACAGCGTTAGAAAGCTAACAGTCTCTAAAAAAGTTTAGATATAAAGGTAGCGTCATCTATTTAATCAGACAAAAGTTATTGCGTTTTAAAAATGGAAATTAAAGAAGATCATTTTCGTCATGTTTTTCTTTTTTACTTTTGAAAAGGAAAAAATGCGGCGCAAGCTCATCGAAAATTGTGTGGTGTTTATGGTGATCAGTGGTTAAGTAAACGCCAGTGTCAGAATTAGTTTGCTCGTTTTCTTTCCGGAAACTTCGATGTTAAAATTGAAACTCGACCTGGACGGCCATTCGTTGAAAAGGTCGATGGAATTTTTAAAAAAAATTGAGGTAGACCGACATATTTTTTACCGCGACATTGCTACGGAACTAAACATCGACCATAAAACAGATTTGAACCATTTACATAAGACTGAATACCAAACGAAACTCGATACTTAGGTTCCTCATGAACTTACAGTGAAAAATTTAATGGACAGAGTTTTCATTTGTGAATCGCTACTGAAACGGAATGAAATCGAGCAATTTTTTAAACGAATGATTTTGGGTGATGAAAAGTATATCAGGTACGAAAACAATGCGCGAAAAAGATTGTGGTCGAAGCCCGGAAAAACGTTCCGTTTTCAAAAAACGTTGGCAAAGCCCGCAATTGATGAAAAGGAAGGTGATGCTGAGTGTTTGGTGGGATTTGAGAGTAATTGTCCATCATAAGAAGCTCGAACCTGGCCAACCATTAATTCAACTATCTACTGTGAAGAAGTAATGCAATTGAAGTAGGCGATTAAAAAAATCTCAACCAGAATTGATCAATAGGAAAGGCGTTGTCCTCCATCACGACAACTCTAAACCACACACATTTTTAACCACTCAGCAAAAATTGTGAGAGTTTGGCCGGGAGGTTTTGATGCAGCCACCGTGTAGTCTGGCCCTGACCGATTACTGTTTGTTCCACTCTCTGCAGAACACTCTTAACCCTTTCCGGCACGGGCAAATTTTATAGTAAAATGAGAAATATTGACTGACATCGGAATTCACAAACGAATTTTTTAAATATTTTGAATTCCTTAATTTAAGCTTTTATTCTAAAAGCAAAATTTTACTAAAATATTATTAGTGCCATTCGCAAATATGGAACTAAAATTAGGTATCCCAGATCGGGCACAGTGTGCCGGAAAGGGTTAATGGGTTTTAAGCTGATTCAAAAGAGGCTTGCGAAAGTCACCTTGTTTAGGTTTTCGCTTTGAAATCTCAGAAATTCTACAGTGACAGAATTGTGGTTTTACCAGAATAAAGGCAAAAGATCATCGAACAAAACAGCACACATGTTATTCATTAGTTTTTTTAATTTATATAAATAAATTCGCTTAGAAAAATACGAAAAAAAAGCGAAATTACTTTTTCGCCAACCCAATATTTGTGCCACCGAATTTTTATCTAGATGTGTACCATCATTTTTAAAATCATATTTTCATTTTATAAATTTAAAATATAAAAAAAAATCTACAAAATTACAATTCACCGAAAATTTTAAAAACTGTGGTGTGAATTTAATATTGTTGAAGCGCAATTACTGGCGACATTAGGAGTGTCGAGGAAGTTAACCACTTAATCGTCGTTCCCGAGACATTCACGGGCTGCAAGCTTCCCAGCTTTTATTCGGAATTGTTTGAATATAGTGTAATTGGTTTTATTTTGGTATTATTTTACTTGTAATTAAACAAGAGGAATATTTTTTTTTTCAAAAAAGTTCTAGCTATGATGAATTTGAATTTTTAAACCGTCATTTATTGCGACCGTTAAGGGGTTAATTATTCCAGAGTTTACTTAACTTAAAAATATTAATCATTTCATTAAAAAACAGGAAATGTCCCTAACATAGCTATTCTTCTATTTTACGCTAATAAAATTTAGTGTTAGAGAAATCAAATTCGAAATTAGCATTAATTTTAATCTATTTTCATCTTTATGAATTCATTTCAACATACATTATTATATTTTATTTAAATTTAATTTTTGTAATCTGATCATTTCAACATAAGGTAAAATACTATTACAAAACGCAGTTTATCAGATACACTTTTATGCACGTATCTTATTATATATATATATATATACTTCACGGATTTAAGTTCATAATCCAACAAGTCAATCAGTGAGTTTAATCCGGTGAAATAATGATATCACATCGATAACACAATTTCGAAATTTAATCGCCTTCGCCCAATGAAACAGATTCCTTTGTTTGGTTTCAGATAAATTACGGTCAAATAGCTTATTCAAATATTTGCATGCTTTAGTTTGAAATTTCTTTGCTAAATTATTTATGACTAAAACAATAGATGAAAACATGTCTTAACAAATTATTCTGGAGTCTGATCCAAGACAAACATGCTTCCAACCGCAAGTTTTATCTAATAAACGATTTTTAAATGAAATCTAGTGACAGGTTTCGTACAGGCCCTGGAATTTCAAAACCAGGAAAATCTTCAGTACCAGTATTTTCTTAGAGAAAGTTTCTTTTTAATGAAAGCTAAATTTCGCGCGTTCGAACTATATTTATTTTTTTTATAAAAGAAATACTGGTATGTGACTTGGGAAATTAAGGGTTCCCATACGAACATTGAGTAAGTACCATGCTGGAAGCAGAAATATTTTCTCATAAGCACAGTTCCCGGTTTTAAACTTTCTAACTTGTATCAGACTCCGAAATAATTAGGAGATGTTAACATCTACTCTAAAAAAACACAATCTCCAAGCACAAAAAATATTCTCTGTTAGGGACCGTTCAAGTATTACGTAAGCATATTTTTAGCCAATTTGTACCCTCCCCCCGACCTTGTAAGAAAATGTAAGCAAATGCTAGACCCCCCCCCCTTTGCTTACGTAAGATTTTATGACAGTTTATACATAAATACTTCTTGGCTTATAAAAAGTTACCAATCAGTTACATTATTAATCCTACAAATTTATGTAGGCATATAGGGATTGTGATATCAAAATATATAAAATGATTTTAATATATTGTTGCTTATTGCATTAAACAAACCACAGAATACAAAATGGTTTAAATATATTGTTATTTATCACATTGAACAGTAAAACAAGAAGTCTTAACTTACTTAGGCATCATAACTAAAATTTTTGACATGAATCATATAAATGTTGGAGTTCAATTTGGTGTTCATATTTTAATCTGATGTCCAGGATCCTTGAACCGATGTTTCAACATTGTCTATTATAAAGTTTTCACTGGAACAGAAGACTGAGGTATTGTAGGTTTCCAGTCTTTGTTCTTCCACTTCTTCTTTCTCCAGCCACTCAACGTCTTCATCACCATTGAGGGCTTGAAGAATGCACATAAGTTCATTAGCTCGCCGAGCCGCTATACGCAGTGGACGCACTCGTGTCTGAGGGACATTTTGTTTATCATTCCCATGAATATTTTTCCTATAGCGACCAGCTGATTTATTGGACGCATTAAAATGTCCAAAAACCGGACTAATATGTTTTGATAGCTTCGGTTTCACTGTTGGAGAAAAATAATCGTAAGGTAATTGAATGAACGCTGCTGAAGAAATTTCTAAATATAGTGCAAGGCGGAGACTTAGGTCTAGAAATTCTCCTTCATCACTTACGATGAGATCATGTGATGTTTGTCTCATTTTAGCTGGTGGTGGCAAGTAGCGTGATTTAAATTTTAAGTAGCGTGAATCTTAAAAATTCCGCTTTTAGACCGAAAACAACACGTTCCATTTTTGCATTTCACTATCTGAAGCAAATATTGACTTTCCCGAACATGATCGGAATACCATTTTATATGTTCTTCAACTGGAAGTACAGACTCACCAGAATTGACGTAAGTGGCGTAGACAGGATGCCCATCGATGTTCATCGTGCTCCAGATCTCCGCCAACACCTTTCCAGCAAACTCAAAGTTGGATTTCTCCAAATCAACATTTATTGTACAGCCTTTGTCGTCGAGTAGGTAAATATTATTGAGAGGCAGGCATTTTTATTACATTTTTTTAATAATTTAAAAGTAATTAAGACATATATTACTTCATAGCTAGAGCGGAAACTCTAATATATAGTAAGATTTAAAAATATAAATCTCAAACGTCTTTTTGAAATAAAAGACGGACCAACTGACATACAAAAGTAATATATTTTAAGATAGAATTTGATGAGATGAATAAAAAGGCAATGTAAAAATTTAACATTTAAATAAAGGAAATTTTAGAATTTAAAATAAACAGGTTTTCAACAAACGTAGAATTTTTTTGATTTTTCTTTATTAACTAGAGAGCTATATCAAGACTTTAGAAATCACTCTTGAGACTATAACGCAAGCTAATCTATATTTCTGCGAACTTTAATGTTTGTTTGATAAAATTAAACACTTACTTTAGTGAAAAAGTTCAAAAAAGTTGATTTCTTTTTTGTTGCAATCTGCAGTTCTTCCTCAATTCTCTTTAAAACAAGCCTTTCAAGATCTTTGTCGCATTTTGCTTCATTTTTGTACCGTCGCCAAACATCATTCGCCATTTTTTCAACGACTTGGGGAGGAGTATCATTTCGCGACTTTTTAAAGCTCTGATAAAGTTTTTGATATAATAAGGATTTGTCAATGCTAGTATCCATAACTAAATCCGACTAAATTCACTATGCAACTAAAAGCAATACTCTTTCACTAAAAATTCACTATGTAAATTCACTATGCAACTGAACTAAAACAATAAATATCTGTGCTGTGTATTCGAGACAAGAAAAACCCCAAGTAGGTTTTCTGCTTTCTAAAGTTCCAAAACCTGTAGAGAAGGAAGTTCGACAATAGGAGCGGAAAGACAAAAATTTCCAGAAATTCTGCAAAAAATCCCGGAATTCCCGGAAATTTCTCACCGATTGAACGGGAGAAAAGAAAATAGCGGACTTAACTAAAATAAAGTTAACTGACCAGTTACCCTGGCAACAGAACCCAGCCACACCGGTTCCTGTGTCTTTCTAGTCTTGCAATGTATTTGACTTGGCACACAACTTAAAAGGCAACAATGGAGACAAAGGGTGAGTGGGTAATGCGGGTCACGCGACTGCGGATGGATAAGCAAAGGCTAAAATCGAAAATAAACGGCGAATTTCGAACGGACTGTAGAACGCTCTTTCCCCATCATAGTTTGTTTGCTTGTTGAATTTGAACTGCAGTTGCTTCGTTTTTTAATGCTTATGTAAGAATTGTCGTGACCCCCCTCCCACTTGTCAGAAAAAATAAGCAGACACTGGATCTCCCCTCCCCCTTTAGTCTTTACGTAATACTTAAACGGTCCCTTACCTAACAAAACTACGAAATCTTTATCAGCTAAATTCACATGAACTAAACACATCCTTTAAATGATTAACCCTTTGCACACGAGAGGTGACTTTCACTCGCCACTAATGTTGTCAGGTATCCCTCGTAAATAGGGACACTAAATGCTTTGAACCTCACTAATATCTTACAGTTTATTTCGCCATATTTTTATCACAAATTATTCGGACATTTGATAAGGCGAAGAAAATTACTTTAAAATACTGTTGTACAGAGCATTTGGAGACCCCATTTACGCGGGATACTAGTGGTCAGTGAGAATCACCTTTCGAGTGCAAAAAGTTAAGATTACGCTTAATTTTCAAGAAACTGTTTTCTTGCTGAAAAAGACAGTGAAAGAGAAGACACGGCTGGGACGCCACTAACATTCACATTGAATCACTCTAAATGAAAATTAACATGAACGGCAAACCATATGCATCTCAATTTTATTCTCATCAATCGTCTGGAGTAACTCTGTTGGGAAGTGATTTCTTTATCGTAGAGATATAACATGTAATCTCTTTATAATACTGTATCTTTAAGGGAAAACAGAGCCAAGGCTTAGAAGTGACTAACAGGGGGGGGGGGTCTCATATTTTCTCTCGTGCAAATAGAAAATTTAGTACATATTCATACTGTATAGTTGCTATGTTTCTCATTAAACTGTTGTCATAACTTCATTTTATGCTAAGAAAGTAATAAGAGATGAAAAATTCGAGTGTATAACTAATGCAATGTTGCACATCATGTAAGCTTCATATGTGCAAATAGGATGAGCAAGTGTTAAAACACTTATTTTAGTAACAATTTAGTATTTTTACAAAACTGTGAATGGTCCTCAAAACTAAATTAGATTTTTGAATAGAATTTCATTTGGATTTTCGGAACATAAATTCATTTAGTGACCTTGGAATCTTTTCCACGGGGGGGGGGGGGTGAAAATGTATTAGGGGAGGAAGGCTGAGCCGCCCATAGCACAACCTTAGCTACGGCCCCGATGGAAAATCTTCTGAAATTTCTTATGCATAGTGTTATTTATGAATTGCGCTTCAATACGGCCTGTCTTTTAGGTTTCCTAAAACTATCTTTAAGAAATTCTTCGACTGAATACAAATTTTAAGATATCATAACTGATCTGCTGCATCCCACATTTCGGCTAAATCATCGGCCACACTGCCTGTTAATTGAAACTTGTTGAATAAATTACAAATTGTTTTATTTTCTAAATATTTTTAACATTAATTTTTTAAAGCTTCGCTTTGTCATTGACGGACTTCGACGTAATCAGAAGTATTCCGATACAATAAAAAGACGTTGCTCCAAAGAATACAACATGATATTGTTCAATCTCCCTTATAATAAAACACTATCACGAATCAATTTTTAGACTTGTCTGTACAGCATATCACTTGTTTCATTTTTCTGTCTCTCACTTTTTGCAGTTACGTCATTTCAAAGTTAGGGAGTCCTTTCTAAAACATTCTGGAAAGATCATGCTTAACCAAGTAACTAACCAACATTTTAAACAGAACTTTCAAACAACGGCTATTTTTGCTTGTCTTTTACAGAATTTTTAATTTTTTATCACTGGTTATTCAAAACAGAAATTTTTCCCTAATTAAATCAGAAAATACCTTTGATTAACACCAAAACGCTCTAACACTAGGAAATTTTACTCAAATGTCATAATAATATTTCATAGCATAATTTTTATTAAGAATTATTTAACTGAATCTGCGAGGTGCTTGTTTAACTTATTTTGTGAAAACATTTCTGGCTCCAATTGACATTTACTAATCATATGAACGGAGTCGAATCAACTCATTCCGGGTGTTCTAATGTTAAATAATGCAAAATTTAAAATGAAAAATTACTGGTGAAAATAACAAATGATGATTGGAATATAGATGCCCGGACGTGGTACGGGCAAAAAATGATTGGCAAAAAATGATGCCCGTATGACGTACGAACAAATCAAGGAAGCGCTTAATACATGATTCCGCTTTAATCACATCTTTTGTCCCTTTCATCTTTGATAAAAATGGGATTAAATTTTAAATGATTTTTTCACTTTAAATGAGAAGAATTCCATGCAATATCTATCACAATAGTAACTTTAACTTAGCTGAAAACGCTTTTTCCAATAAATAAACGTTCATTTAAAAATCTTTTCATAAAGATTGTCTATGATTTATGAATAAAAATAAAACAACAATAAATTGTTTATGTGATAGTAGCCTTTTTACATAATCAAATAAAACATTAATAAGAGCTTTCTAAATAATTTATCGAGTGATTTTCAGTTATTTGTTAATGACCCTACTTCGTCTGTCATTTATGTAAAACCTGTTCCAATAATACTCTTCTGTCATAACGTATTAAAGACTGGAATGATTAATTAAAGAATGGAGAATTTTAGATGTTTTAGTTATTTCAAGAAGGGATTTGATTTAATGATTGTTTAGACAGAAAATGATTAGTAAACAGATTTCAAGATGCATTGGTATAAAGAAAGTTATAAACTTAATTTTAAAAAATCAATTAAATGTAGTAACGTATGTGTCAGTGAGTTTAAAGATGGATATGTATAATGATTATTTAAACCTTATTTGACCTAACTGCCAACTTCTGCGGATTTTTGATACCACTAAAATTTTATGGAAGATAGCTAATTGTAATCATCGGATTTATATAAAAAGTATTATTGCATCAACCAAAGTGAAAGAAAGTAAAAGCTTTCTTTATCGCGGATTTTTAATGCCATAATTTCTGATTGGTAATTGTTGCTATATTTAATCTTATGTTCTCTGTCACTAAATAAAGTCAAAATTAAAAGTTAAAAATAATTGTAAAAAAAACCTCTAGATGGGCAACGTTACATTTTTTTTTCTTGTGATTCATCCCAGAAAATTTTGAATTGTCTTCATAAAATTAACCACTACTTTTTCCCAAAGAGAATAAATAGCAACAGTGATCGAAGCTCACGTTTTAAAGTCTCTATTTACTTACAGCTATCTATAGTGTAATTAGCTACGTCCTTCATAGAGTTGCCAAATCTCCGGATTCTTTGATACCAGTATTTTAATACAGAAAATGTTGCTTTATTAAATTGGAACATTTCGGTGATGTAAAATAATCAGATTTTCTGTAAGATAATACATGTGTGCAAAAAGCCGAAGACTTGGCAACTCTACCTTTATAAATCTGCAGAGTTATTAAATACAGTAACAATCGCTCTCTCTCTTGGAAACTGTTTACACATTTTTCTGCGGCTATTTTTTAAGTCACATGTTTATATACGCATTTATACTACAATCAGATTTGCCAGGTGTCCGGCTTTTTGTCCACCACTGTTATTTTAGAGAAAATATGGTTTATTTAATCGTCTAAAGGTTTCAATGAAATAAAACAATATTTTCTGTATTAAAATTCTGGTATCTAAAAAGCTGAGACTTGGCAGCCTTGCTATAGTGATTACTTTTCTTCAATTTTTTTGGTTTCCTATAGGGAACCTTATTTTAAAACCTTCTCTCATTTCCCGGGAGGCAGACATCATTTTGTTATTTATTTCCTACTCTCCTTTTTCTGTTTCTTTTATCTTTTCCTTTTCCTTTGTTTCTAAAAGTGCAGTTGTAGAATTCTTTTTATATAACTAATTCTCGAATCTATTGAAACTTAATAAAAGTGATAAGATGTAGCATACAAAAGAAAATGGTTTTTCAAAGAATAATTTATTGATATTCTTTTTTCAAGAGAATGATATACGTATAAATATTTCAACAAAATGTAGATAAAGATAATTTTCTCTTCTTAATAAGTATATTTTAAATTAAGTACTAAAAACCTTAAATGCTAAAGATACACACTAAAAGCTAAACACTAAATTTTCTTTAAAAGTAATAAAAAATGCAAACTTTTTGTTAAAAAATGGTTACATTTTATTTATTTATTTATTGCAAATGTGTAAAATATAAAATATTCAACATTAAACAATTTTATCAGATATCACCTTATTATAGATATTTATTGAGATAAAGTATCAAGGCGCCGGTATGTTAGTCGAAGTCAGGTTAAAATCATGTTTAATGTTTGCATTATACCAAATATAATATATACTTACAAAATTACTAAATTATAAAATTACTGTACTTACCAACTTAGCGCACGAGAAATGCGAGAATTTCCTTACAGAAATCTATTTCTTAGATAATCATTTAGTTAGTCAGTGGTTATATAAGGTAAATTTAGTCATAGTAACTTTATAGTAGAATAAAGTAGTATCTTTATAGTAGAATACAAAATATACATACAGAATATGGATTATTATTCGTATAAGTGAAAAATATATATGTTATAATGTGTGCATGTTTGTGCGTAAATTTATATAATTATTATCAGGTGTGTGTAATTCTGTGTAACATTTTGATTAAATTTATTCTTTTTTCGTATACAGTATTGTAAGACCAAATAAATTATTTTTTTTTAACATGAATAAAATTATGTCGTATTTGCATGTGTCCGTTCAGTGTATATCATTAAAAAAGAAATATTTTAATCATAATTCTTTTTTTGGCAAGGTATACATTAAAGTTTTTTACGCGTATTTATAATTTGCATCTGCCATTTAAACCTCTGTCTATCTATGAAAACTTTAGAAGTAAATGAAAATACTACTTACTTTACCAAATTTATCAGATCAAAAGAACTGAAATATTGAATAAAAAGTTTGTGTAACTATTTTAACCACTTAACTTATTTGCCCGTACGCCGCTCGGGCAAGTCGAATTTGCTTAATTCATCATTGAAAGCTTTTTGACACCACTATTTTTTTAAAGTACGATTTCATACTATTTAATTTCAGAAATGTTTAGACATATATTACAAATGATTAAGCTAAAAAAAACTGGTGTTAACCCACATTTTCAATTTATTGTACGTAAAAAAGGGAATCAGTTAATCCTTTCCGGCACAGGCTAATTTTGCAGTAAAATAACTAATTTTCGACTGCCGCCGGAATTTGCAAACGAATTTTTTAGATATTTTGAACTCCTCAATTTAAGCTTCCATTGTAACAGCTAAATTTTACTAAAATATTATTGCTGCCGTTTGCAAGCTTGGGATTAAAATTAGGTATCCCTGACCGGGCACAGTGTGCCGGAAAGGGTTAAGGGGTTAAAGTTAAAGATTGATAGAAATTTAGGCATAGAAATCTGTGCTGCCCAACTTAGCGCACGCGAAATGCAAGAAATTCCTTACAGAAATCTATTTTTTAGATAATCATTTAGTAGAATGGTTATATAAGGTAAATATAGTCATAGCATCTTTAGAGTAGAGTAAAAAAATTCCAGTCTTCTTAGAATCATAATATATCTGGATAAGAAATTTTTGGTGTTTCGTTTGCGCCGGGTTGTACAGTCCTAATATAAATGTCCCTTTAATTATACTTTATACAAAGTATCAATTGCTAAGTATACACCTATATGTTTTATATGATATTTTGTACCAAAATTAACAGTGGGAGTATTTATTTTTAGAAAAGAAAGCAGTAGCATATATATCTATATAACGATATATTTCTTATTATTTTTCATTGATAATTTTTAAAATTCACATTTCGAGTTGCTTTTTCATGCTTAGTTATAAACAATACATTCTTTTTTCACATTACATTTCTTGCGTCTATATGTGTTGAGAACGGAAAACAAATCTATTTATTAAATTTAAATTTTTTGAAAATTAAAAAAATATATTGTAGACATTTTGTTTTATTTTCTTGTTAACGTTGCTCCTGCTTTTAAAGAAAGCATGTCTCCAATAAGAAAACTTTTTAAAAGTCTGAGATAAAATTTATTTAACAAGAAGCAAAAACCAGACGTACTAAAACAAATCAAAGAGCACTTACAAGGAAACGTTGACAATAGCAATTTAAAACTTAACTTGTCCAGTTCTTTACAGTGTTTTAAAATAAACTGCTTACTCCTCTGGGAAACATTCACTAAAAATTTATAGCAAAAAATACAACTGCTTTCCTATTAAATAGCTATATAAATATTAGAAAACATATCTCGGCACATTAACTTCCAGTTAAAAAAAGGGGTAGTTTAAAATAATTTACAATCACCAGAAAATAATTTTTTTACTGTTTAAATGTTTATTTTTTAAATGGTATTAATTCCGTGTATTTTTTTTTTACAAATCCTGCGAAAAATATATATGTAACATATCCGTATAGACTTTCATATTCCATTCAAATTACACTGCTCAAAACAATTAGGAGAGCACATGGTTTTATCAAAATTATACAAATACTTACGCCGATAGGTACCATAAAATAAATCATCCATAACTTAAATCTTAGCAGAAACAGAAGAAGAAAACTTCATATGCAAATCAAAGTTCATGACGTTACAAACCAGAAAAAATACATAAGTGCAGGAATCAGAATGTTGCAGAAATGTCTGTTTCACTGCCTTAATCGTGAAATTCGGTTGCTCAGCTTATTTGTTTTTAGAAAGGGTAACTTGAAAGTGTGTAAACAACGTTATTTATCAGAAATTTTGGCATGGCGCATTACAGGCAGATTTGAATCCGGGCAAATACAGCGAAGTGTCACGGACGCTGTTGGAGTCTCCAGAAATATCGTCTCAAGGCTGTGGAATCGATTCCAAGAAACAGGGAATGTTAGACGTCGAACAGAACAAAGTCAGCCACGCGCTTTTTCAGCAACTGAAGAGCGGTATATACTCCCAATAGCTCGTCGAAACAGTACAGACAATGCTACTCAGTTGCAAAGACAGTTGCTCTTGGCAGCTGTAAGAAGGTTGTCCACCAAACAGTACTTAATAGACTTCATCATGGAGGACACTAAGAACGTAGGCCAGTGGTCTGCATTCCGTTGAGTTCAAGCCACTGTGTGGCCCGAAGAAGATGGGCTTCTAAACATCAAAATTGGAAGGAACATGATTAGAGCTAAGTGCTGTTTACAGACAAGTCCCGATTCAGTCTAGAGTGTGCCACCCGCCGTGTTTTAGTATAAAGAAAAAGGGGCACTCGAAATAATCTATTATTGGTTTGTGAAAGGACGCAATACAGACGAGATGGTTTGTTGGTGTGGAATAGAATTAGCATTGGTGGACGTATGGACCTGCATATCATTCGGAATGGTCCTTTGACAACTCAAAGGTATACAGAGGAGATACTGAGACTTCATGTCAAATTTTATGCTGTATCCATTGCAGATTCCTTTGTTTTCAACATGATAACACTAGACGTATCAAATTTGTCTAATGAAGAACATACTTGAAACTGAAACAATACATCGTATGGAATAGTTAGTGTGCTCTCCTAACCTGGATTCAATCGAACATTTTTGAGATTTACTCGGACGACGCATTGCTGCGAAACCAAGGCTTCTCTTTACTGTCCGAGAATTGAATATTGCACTTCTCAAAGACTGGAACAGTATTCCACTAAGTCTTATTGATAGCATAATTGCATTTTTGGAGAACAATTGTTCATTGTCTTAGCTGTTCAAGAGACCACACGCCATATTAAAAATCTCGCATCATTTCTATACAATACTTTTTTTTACCATCTACATGTAACCAAACTGTTGCCTTAAATCATCTTTTCATGTTTTTTTTTTTCATCATTTCAAAGAATTAAAGCTTAATTTTATTCTATGCGTTTTTTTTTCTGCATTGCGCATTTACACGCGTGTACTATCCATTTTTATGCCAATATATGTCTGCCTCGCACGTGTTCGTAATTTCTTTGCTTGCTCTCCTAATGTTTTAAGCAGTATATTAACTATTGTATCAGCAAACTATTTTTAAAAAAATTCAGATTTTTTGATTGGTACCACCTTTCTTGAAATGGTAAAATTTGCTGTACCCAATGACAAATTATTTAAGACGAAACAAGGGAAATTTTGCCATTTCAAAAAAGTGGAGCAAATAAAAAAAAAAAATCTAAGATTAATAGCCTTTTGGCAACACTGTATTTCATAGCTGCCAACTTTCAGGCTCTTTTGTTACCGCTAAAATTTAATAGAATTTTTTTTCTTTTGTTTTTTGAATCGGTAATTTCTGCGAATGAAAAAAAAGTAAAGTTTATGATTAAAATATTTAAAAAATATTAAAATATCAAAAGCTTAGTATCAAGAAAAAGGCGTAAAGTTGATAACTACGCTAATATAAATGCTAATCCGGTTACTTAAAAAAGTGGTTTTTACTAACATTTGGAATAATTGAAAAAAAAATCATATACTATTCCTCAAAATAAGAAAAACTGATACTAAACGTTAAGTTTATAGCCAGATTTATGTCCTTGGATTAAATTTGTAAACTTATGTAAATAAGGCGTCGAAAAAAATGCATATCTATCTAATATAGCGAAAATAAATAGATATATATATAGATTGAATGCAAAATCAATACAAGTAAGGTTTTGTTGACAGGTACTGAAATGGGATTCGTACAATGCGAGTAATTCAGGAGATTTTCGGTCCTTTCTACGAGAAATTTTGTAAAATACTAATAGCTTTAACTGATGGATTTTGTTTTCTTTTTTTTAAATAAAGGAAATATTCTTTGTAGAAATTCATATAATAGTTGTTTTATAGTCCGTGAAACATACGAGTCCTGTTTAAGAAATATAAAATATTTGGTATTTTTTTATTATCGTAACATCATGCCGCAATAAACGCTAGTGCCTCATTCATTTCAACCCTAATCGTGTAAAGGATAGTTTTTGGAAACCATATCAAACATTTTGATTTGCTATTAATCAAACGTGAATCAATTTATTATTATTATTTAATTGTAACCACGCTAAATTTATTAATGCTCTGTTTTCGAATAAAAAATATTTACCTATCAGTTGTACCCGTTTAATTGTTGAATACAATACAATGAAGGCTAATTAATTTTCTTATAATGTGTAAAGTTTATCACCATAAGGAGCTGTAACTTACAGTCAGAATTTCGATCAATTCTGTAAGCCCGTTATCAAATCAGTGAAAACATCTGCTGCCAGAAATTTTCTGTAAATTCGAATATCCGTTTATTTTTTATTCCGTCAAAAGAGGTAAAATATTCGTCAATTCAAAAAAGTATAGAAAAGATAAATGCGGCAGACGTGAAGATCGAACCAATGACCCCAGGGCTGAAAGGCGAGCGCGCTGCCACGGCACTTACGGTTGTACAGCAGGAATATGCTTTGAAGTAAAAGCGTTCATTTCATATGGGTGTCGTTTGGGCTATTTCATTAAAAGGTTTTTAATTTTGAAGTTAATTTCGGGAAGATTTCTTCTTTAATGAAACTGTGGCTGAGGTTTTTATATGTTAGCATTAATATAGCATAAAAATGTGAATTTTAAATGTATTTACGTAGATTGCTAGAGGAGAAATATGGATGTTCTATTTTTATTCGATAAGATTTTTTTGAATAATATAAATTTTTTTGCATTGTATTTTTTAATTATAATATCTTTTAAATGTGTTCACTTAAAGTATATTTTAAATGCGAATATTTATTATGTAAATAACTTAGTAAATTCAATTTTATTCAACTTATTCAACTTTGAATAATAAATTGGGAGAATTTTTAAATCTATGAAGAAAGTAATTGTTATTTATTTTTAAATTCGAAAACATTTTTTGTCTTTTAAAACTAAATTTGAAATCTTAATCTATAGAATTTTTTGTTTTTCAATTTAAAAATAAATTTGAATGTATTACTAACAGACCCAATACGCATGCGTGCTAGAAATAAATGAAATCTCTTCCTCGTTTTTAGACGTTCGGAATTAATTCATGGATCAAATATATTTTCTGGGTGTACGGAAATTCTTTGTGAAAAAATAAGGATAACTTAGTGTATATTGACGAATTTTTCTGACAGTGTAGACCTCTGGCAATACTGCTCTCATCATGAGTTATCAATAAAAGTGCTGCTGAGGGAAACAGCACAGCTACAAATTCTCTTTAGATAACATAGCCCATCACACTGACCTTATATTAGGGTGAGCTTGTGAATGTATTTGATGACACTAGAAGCCAAGGGGTGTAAGTGACAAAATTGCAAAAAATGAATTAAGTCCACAGACGACCTGGAAATATGCTTTTCTGTTTTCAGGTAAAGAAATATTAGTGATTTTCTAATTGTGTGCTGCGTTCTAGACATCAACCACTTTTGCGATATAGTAATCAATATTGATTAATTATAAATTTAAAGGAATTTATACTCTACTTTTTTACAGTTATTGAAAAATGAGTTTCGTGACCACAATGAAACAGGCGGCAGTTTCCTATTTCAGCTCACTCAATTATTATCGATGTTCAAATTTAACATCAATTATCTTTAAACTCAATTTATTCCACTGAGCGAACCCCTGCGTAAAGATTAAACTCAATTTATTCCAAAACAAATTTTCATCACTTGTACCCCTTGGCCCCTGAGGTCATCATTTATACTAAAATACTATTTTTTTTTATTTTCTGATGGAAACTTATCATTATGTAGTATGTATAAGGAATATTAGACATTAGAGGGCGCTATTGTTAAATTGCGAAATTTCGTTCATTCATCTAAGCAGACCTGTTATGCAATGGCTTTGATTAATAAAATATTTCGGAAAATATGTTATTTTCAAATCTTATGTTTTAGAAATGCTCACTTACGTATCAACATGTTTTTCACTCAAATGTTAGATTCCACGTTAGATTTAACTTTCTTCTGTTTCTGCATGAGGAAATAGTTGTATTTAGGAAGATTTTCGACTTCCGGATTTCGGCGGATTTACATGCTTTAGGGTGTTTTTTACACGTTATTGTGAAAGGGATCTTAAAAATCACGTTTTTGCAAATTATCTGTCTTTATGTAACACAAACTTTGTTGGTGCTCTAACTCATGAACTAATGCATGATATGTAATAAAAAATTATATTCAAGTATGCTGATATAAATTGATGCTGAATGATTTTTGGTAAATTGTCATCAAACGGCACTAGGTATGCTGCTTTTTTCACGTTTTCTGCATAGCTATACTTCAAGAACTAATCCGCAGATTTTCATCAAACTTCAGATTCAGTTAGTCCTTGATATGATATAGCACTAATGATGTTTTGGTGTAAATTGCCTAATAGGGGGTGCTAAGACGCGCATTTTACAGGATTTACATGATTTTAACAACAGCAAAATCTCAAAAACTAATGCACACATTGTCATCACACTGAAGTTAGCTGTTTACATGTATTGATGCTGGTTACGAGTTCGTGTAAATCGATCAGTAGGTGACATTGCTGAGCTGCCCTTTTCACGATTTCCTCAATAGCTGTAACTCAAGAACTAATGTATGAATTTTCATCAAACTTTATATTAAAGTATACCATGGTTAATATTACTGCTGATTATCTTGTGGTGTAAATCGTTCAATAGGTGCAATCGTATGCTGCATTTGTCATAATTTTTGCAATAGCTTTATCTCGAGAACTAATGCACAAATTTGCATAACTTGAAATTCAGTTATACATTGATACAAGTTGTTGCTAATTTGTTTTTGTGTGTCAGTCATTGAATAGGTAACGTTGCGATGATATATATATATATATATATTTACAATAGCTCCGCAAAGCTAATGCACGGATTTTTCCAAAACTTCATATGCAGTTAAATGTTTATATAAGATGATAATGATCAGGTTCAGGTGCAAATCACCCAATAGGTGGCGCTGAAATAGTGTTTTTTTCTGTATTTGCACGATTTGAGCGATATTCATACCTCAAGAGCTAATGCACGGAATTTCATTTTCTTAGAATTCTCATGATGAATGCAGTTTTCCATTTAATTTTGGCCCGATGACAGTAAAGTTTCTTACAAAATTTCTAAATTACTTATTTTCGATCTATACTTATTATGATTAACTGCTTCCCTGATTTGCTCGTACGTCATACGGATAAAGTGTTTTGCGATTCATGATTTGCCCGTACCACGTGCGTACATCCATATTCCAATCATGAGTTATTATTCTCATCAGTAAATTTTTATTGTAAATTTTGCATTAATCAATCCGGGCATTTTCCTGATTCAATTAGCCAAATATTTCTATTTTGTAAAAATGTTGATAAAAGATTAAAAAAAAATCTGTAAAAGACATGAGAAAAATAGGCATTGTTTCAAAGATTTTTCAAAAATATCGATTAGATAATGGTTAATAAAATTTTCAAATTAAAAATTAGAAAGTACTTTGTTTTGAAATACAATATACATTTTACAGTTATTTTTAGGAAAGTAAAATTTCTCCCTAACAAAGAAAAATATACAAGTAAGTTGTAAGAAATGTTTTTGATACGATTGCATCATTCAAATCATTCACATAGCAGCGGTAGAACAAAAAAGGGCAAATCCTAAATCCACCCACCTAGATTCGACATGAATTTGTTTTCAACGATATGTGATCATGTTACTTAAACTTTTCCCTTTCATTCTACGTTTATAACTAAACCTTTTTAAAAGCCTTTTTAAAAAGTCTTCTTTTAAAAAATGCAGAGCAAAGAGCAAATAGTGAAAGCTATGTTTAGATAGTGTAAACTTTAGGTGTTGTTGTTGTTTGGTAAAATTTCAAGAATAATTTTTGAACTGAATGTTTAGATTTTTGAAAATAACAGATTTAAAGTAATTTTAAGTTGTAAAAAAATGTGCATCAATGAACGTTTCATTGTTACGCAAATTATCTTTTATCTTCTAATAAATTTTGCATTGAACGAAATATGTAAAAATATATAATAAATATGTAGTACATTTTCAAGAATTATTTGCTCTCAGCAGTAGTTGCAGTTAAATAAAATTTTTTACGTTTTAAATGAACTTCATATTCTAATATTTTATTTTATCATGTCTACATACCTTTAACCCATTAAAGCCAGTTGGTACAGTATTCTAACAAATAAGTTTTAACCATTTTTCTATTGCATACCATTTAATATGAACGGAAACATTATCTTTATTTGATGGTTTAAGCTTCGTGATACAGTTAAACAAAAATTGCCGAAATTAATAAAACTAGTGTCAAATGCGAGTTTCTCATTTTAAAGAGAAAAATAATTCCGGTTTTAATGGGTTAGTACAACAGACTCGCAAGATGATTTTTTTTATGATTATTCCTATATGTGTAATAGGAAATATAATCAGTTTGTGTTATAAATTTCAAAAATAATTTGTAAGATAATGTCGTAGATATCTAAGTGAATTATATATGATGACTTCTTTCAAAGTAGTAAAATGGTTAATATTTCGAATTCGTACATTTATTTAATACACAGCTTTTGAAAGACTGTTGTATAGATATCATATTCTTGTACATAAAATCCGTATTATGAAAAGACGTTTTTTTAGGGCCAATTCTAGTGGAAATAAATATTGTACCAGAATATTCCCACATTAACATAAGACAATAGAAAAATAAATAAAATAATTATAATATGCTTTCTCAGTTATTTATATTTTTAAGGGGTTTTGTATAAATTTAGCAAGATAATTTTAAAAAATCCTTTTCTGTTTCCTAATTCAACCATTTGTATTAGGAAAAAGTTTTAAAAGTACATCAACATGCCTCATTCTTTTATTTGTTATTTATTTATTTTTTTAAACATGGATCTATTTTGATTTCAAAAGCATCTATAAGAAGAGAATAGAGAGATAAAATTTATTACTATCATGTACATTGAACTGAATAACCAAGCCATTAAGCAATATGACTCCATTTATAACTATGAGGTCATCACGATGGCAAACTAAAATCAATATCTTTCATAAGATATCATAAAATTAATTAAGTATGAAAAGATATTATTTCATTAATTAAATTAGGATTTAAAAAAGTAATCACTATGGAAAGTAAGAATCATTGGTTATCATGTCATATCAATGAATTAATTACGTATGATAATATTAAATAAAATAAAGAAAACTTTTTTAAATATCTTTTTAAGGGGTCTCAAGACTCTTAAAGCTTACAAATTTCCAAAATTTAAAATTTTTTATATGTTAACCTTTTGTCTACGGTCTAGAGCTGTCGTCTATTTTTATTTTTATTCGTACCACAATTTACGAAATAATTTCACTGTGATAGATTTCTTTTGATTGTATCCTAGTACAAGTATATGGTAGAGACAATTTTTCAAAAAGTGGTGTGTAAATAACATAGAAGTAATCTTTGGGACGACATATGTCCCAATACCGTAATCAGAGGATTAAACTGCTATCTTTTCTCAGCATTTTAATATAATTGTTTTCTCAAAATTTTCATTAGAACAAACATACTTTGCATGATTTATTTTGCATACATCCTAAAGAGCAAGAAATTAATTACAATATGTAAATATACGATCTTCTTTTAAATATTCAATCTGGATAATGCATAATTGTTTCATTACAAATAAATCTGGATAACAGATCGCATTGACTAAAAAACTTTTAATAATTTCTACATATAACGTTTGATCCAACAGTGCTAAGCACTTCATTATAGGCTGACTTTTCTCCTATTTTGTACACTTAAAATGATATAACATTTTATTCCTCTGGTGATTTAAAATAGCTGCTAAGTAACTGACACTCAAATCATTGTTGATACTCAGTGGATTGGACAATTGGGCATTTAAATTATAATGATATTCAAGTTCAGCCAACCATTTTGCTGTCCTGTGAGGCATTATGAATTAAATAATCTGCTTTGTTCTGATAAATAGCAAACGTAAATATTTATTTAATCATAAAATTTGGAAGATTTGTCTTAATGTATTTGTAGATAATGAAGCAACTTTTGTTAGAGGACAATATAAATTGCCTGACATGTACGGAGTGAATATATATCTTTAGAAAATATTTTAAATGATTTTGGAAAAAAAAAAAAACTAGTATCGAAAATTTTCTAGTAAGTATAGACAGGGAGATGTGTTAATTTACGAACAGGATAAATGTGTTAATTTACGAACATTAAAAAATTCACTTTTAATAATACATGCTTTAGTATAATCTTCATTTGTAACCTTCTTTTCTTGTCAATAAACATTTCTAAGAACGTTAAATATAACAAATTAACAAATTAAGTACCAAAACCTACAAAAATTTAAATTATTTTTATATTAAATAGACATTTTCAAAAAATAATATCTGATTTACAATAGGCAGCAAATATGTCAGACGATCTGTGGGCAACTTATTTATTTGTTTGTTTGTTTATGGAACACATACATCAGATATGGAGTTTGGCAGCAAATGTCACTTATAAACCGTGTTCATTATATAAGGACATATAAGGATACATATAAAGATAATCGACAATTCTTAAATATTACATTCAGGACTTTTCTAAAAATTGTATAACTTTGGCACCGAGAATTGAACGCGTTGCACTTCCTACGCTGGCAGACAAAATTGATATTGCCTGTATAGTGTTGCTACGGAAATGAAAAATTTACATAACTAAGCTGAATAAGCTGTTTTAAGTTTAAACTCATTTTGAAACTGCAGTCAGCTTTGCAATAGACATTTGTTCCATTTCATATCCCACCGAGCGCCTTATAAATGGGTAAAAGTTTTGGAGCACAAATGCCTTGCCTCTGAAAGGGTTAAATATTGCTTAGATTGCAATGAAACCTGGAGCTAACAAGGAAGGTCTCCATACTGGGCATACTCTGAATTTTATGAAAAAAATACTAATTGAAGTGCTTATGTATGTAATAAAGGATCAATCAAAATTAGCGGCGGAATCACAGAAAGAAATGTGTAAAAAAATAAAGTATTTGCGAATATTTGGCGTGAAAAGGCGAAAGAGCCACTCGATTTGGCGAGCAGCCCTTTTCCTCGCCAAAAGCAAACGAATATAATGCTCCAAACTGTTGGATTATTTAGAATGCGTGTAAATAGTATTTAATGAATTTAAACATAAACAATGAGAGACTTTAATATATACATAGATATACATATTGTATTACACATATATATTACTTGTTTAAATAGTTATTTAATTAATCACTGGAAAAAATGTTTTCATAGATAAAAAAAATCATATTGAGAAAAATTATTTTCATATATTCAAGCGTATTCAAAAAATAAAAGGCAGGCATTTCCATAGCAACAAAATCTAATCGACAATTCTCAATTGGACTTAGAGCTTGAAACAAATTTAATTAATTTAAATTATGAATTTCGTTTTAAATCTCAAATTTTGATAGTTAAGTTAGAATATAAATACACATAAATATCGATATAACAAAATTATACTTAAAACAAACTAAAACGTACAAAACTAAAGTTATTTGAATTAAATTTATTAAAACAAGTTCAACATGAAACTTTTTTTTTTCTTGGAGTGTATTTGACATAAAGTATTTTTCGAAATTACATTACATCGCCAACCGGCGATAAATCGCCAAGTAACGAAAATTTCTTTATTTCTTTATTTTTTTTTTACGGTTATTGAATGGAAGTTCCGCCGAAAATTTTTTTATAAACGTATATATCCACACGAGAAGAACATTTTGTAATTTTTTCAGATTTTTCGGGTTATGGCCGTATGGAGACCTTCCTTGTAAGTAAACGGGATATTATATTCCAAACACGTAGAAGATTTTAAAGCAAGATTTATTTTATTTAGAAATTATTGATATGTTTATTATCATATGTTAAATGTTTAATTATTATATGTTTCTACATATAATGTTTAATGGATTTGAGACGAACAACAAAGCGTATCAGCATATAATAAAAATAATATTAAGTTGTCATGTTCTATTAATTTGTATTTTTTAACATCGTTACATATTTATAATTATCATTCGAAAAAGAGAAAATACGTTTCCATATAATAATAATAATAAATATCTTAATATCTCGATTTTGTTATCTTACAAATCTTCAGAAAAGAGTCTCTAAATATGATTCTTTTCATAAACATATAAATTTGCAAACGGACATGTTTTTGTGAACTAAAGTTGTGACAAGGTTAAAAAGCAAAAATAAATACAAATTTCTCAATTGTACTTTCAGTTACTGACACACTTCAAGGTATCTCAGCAGAATAAAAAAAGTTAAAGACAGAAAATACTTTAAACATCAGCGAAATTCATTTATAAAACAATGATTTATTAGTTGCCTTTGTCTCTTAAACTTGTTATCTTTTCTAAAGATGTTCAAAAAATATTTAAGTTTTGCATTAATTAAGCGCTAATGAATTCGTTTTTGTTCTAAAAAACAATTATACGTTATACTTCCTAGAAGAGTAAAAATACAAATGTTTCTTTCCATAATAAAGAATTATTAATTAGTATGGAATTATAATTAAAGCTTATTGGGTTTGAAAAGCTCATTATTATTAGGATAAGAATTGTCTAAAAAATTAAGCTCATTAAATTAAATTTGCTATATTGTCTTTTTATATTTTCTTCGCTTGTTTTTTAAACGTTACCATACATGCATGAATAATCATGATAATATTAGAACGGATTTAGTTTATTATTGAAAAAGTTATGTTCTTTATCAACATTTTAACATATGGAGTTTCAAATATAGAAAAACTACTGATTTCTGTTACTATGTTTAACACTAGAATCGCCATTTTGACCGTTACGAAATAAAAATATTTCGATTCGAATCAATAATATCTTTCTAAAATAAGTTCAATGTGTACCGCATCCTAATAAGTTAAATAAGGTAAAAAGTCGTAAATAAAAATTCGGTTGTGTAATTTTTTTAAAACACCTGAGTAAAATTTTCGGCGGTTCTAGTGTTAAATAAATAGATAATATACAAATCCTCAAAAAAAAAAAAAAAAAAAAATGTAAAAGATTTAAGTTAAAAAACTATGAACATTTCTCAGTTTCTTAGCCACACTGTCTTGAAAGCATTTAGCAAAGACAGATGAAAATAACATATTTTATGTGGAAAACAATATTGCAGTTTATTGGTTTGCTTTTAAAACAAAAACATTTATCTACAAAAAAAAAGGTAGATGTCAAAATGTAGGTAACAAAATGTAATTTAACGAATTGCTACGACCATTTGGAAGACAATACTTTCAGAGACTAAAATTTTAGAATTATAAATAAATTCTACATTTAAAATAATAATAACAAACATAATTTTCATGGATTAAACATTAGTATTCCTAAACCAATCATAAACAAATTTTAAATCAAATTTCAGTTTCACGATTTTTGGTACTGCAAATTTTAAAGCTTGTAAACATCGCACAGTTTCAATTTTTACACCGTCGTATAGGAAACAAATGCACTTTTAAAAGCAATTTATTTGAAAATTGTATCTCAATTTGCTTCTCAATTATTATTTTTTGTAGATTTTAATATATTTTTTTGCCATTGTGGCAACAGAAGTATTCCATTTCTGGACATTAAACATGGACCAGTCAGAAAACAAATACAGCAACAAGGATTCATGTATGGCTGAGATATTTCTAGACAGAAAGCAACAAGAATTTTCCAAATGGTTAATTAAAAAAAGCAGTTTTTATGAAGAAAAGAACAGAGCTCTATATATATGTGGACCCAAGTATCAAAAAGATTAAACGATCATGAATCAATAGAGTTTTATGTTATAAACGAGATTTGCAATTTTTTTTCTTTAACACTGCCTTTTTAATAGCAGGTGTAAGCATTTTTTTAACAATCGTAATATTACCCTATTTTATATACGATATTTTTTATCAGTTTTTCTTGTCTTATTCTGAGATTAAATTAGTTAAAGAATAATTCAAAAAATGTATTGGTATATTACAAAAAACTATACTAATTGGGAAAAGAATTATCTTCGATAACTGTTTTTGAGGATTTTGGAGTAGGCATATTATTCAGATAGCAGTAACTTACAACAATATTCTAATGTAACCTACTGAGTCCTGAGACAAATATCACGTGGGACTACAAAAACTAGTTTAAATTACTGTAAAACATCGCCAAATGTGTATCAGTCTATAAATGAATGCTTATGATATGCAAACATTTATTTAAAAAGTCTGGAAATAATTTTAACAATTCTAGAAACATTTAAATTAATTTAAAGGGTAATAAAACCTTTCATATTTATTTACTTAGAAAAGGTGTCACAAATAAAAAAATTAAAAAGTTGACATGTTTCGGTTCATTCATAAGAACCGTATTCATAACACATAAAATCAGTAGAAAACTAAATGACACTGGATATAAATATAATTTAAAAACCAAAACACAAAACATTGCGCCCCCTATGATCGTGAATAGCCATTGCCACCGCGGCATATAAATATAATATATTTTGATCATATATTAAATTTAATATGTATAAAATTAATATTAATATAAGTAGAAAACTAAATGACACTGGATATAAATATAATTTAAAAACCCAAAACACAAAATATTGCGCCCCCTATGATCGTGAATAGCCAATGCCAAGGGGGGCGCAATGTTTTGTGTTTTGGTTTTTAAATTATATTTATATCCAGTGTCATTTAGTTTTCTACTGATTTTATGTGTTATGAATACGGTTCTTATGAATGAACCGAAACATGTCAACTTTTTAATTTTTTATTTGTGACACCTGTTCTAAGTGAATAAATATGAAATGTTTTTTATACGTAAATGAAAAAGGTGAAGTGATTTTGTTTTAGTTTTTAGTTTTGAAAAAACGAAAGCTAACAACAGTTTTAACATTGAATTTAAAGGGTGTTACTTTCTGTCTCATCCAGGCGACATTAGGGCTGGGGGGTTAAACATTTTAGGAAAAGTGGGATCTGCAGTTTCCATAAAAAATATGTATTTTTTTCTTTTAATACCAGAATATTTTAGTTGATAACTTTGACTTAAAAATTGTAGAAAGTAACAGTACTGGAAATTTCGTGCATAATATCTGTAATTAAAAATTTAAATGCCATTATACTATAACGCCCGTCCTGCAAATCCAAAATATTAAATCATTTTCCTTCTCGGAAGTATTATTCAGCATAGGATAATGATATTGTGTGCTCTTTACCGCCTACTTTAAAAAAAAATGATTCTTAAGAAATTTGTGTTTCGGCATGTGCAAAACATTTTTTTTTTTTTTTTTGAAATACGCTGTACTATTTGTTCAATCCTTCTCATTCGAAAATTATCAGAATATAAACGAGTAATTTATTTTAAGAACATTCATGTAATTAAATTGTTATTCTACATTTTGCAGAAAAAATTGAATACACATATTATTAATGGAGATTGGGAATTTTGCGCTCATAACTCGTACCGCGCAAACCATGCCAAAATCCAGAGTTTTCATAATAGACAAATATTTTTTATTTCAGACTCCCACATTCTATCTATTTATTTGCAAGGTCTTAAAATATTAATTTTATACAAAATCAATAAGAATCGTTAAACGTACTAACACGTTCTTAGATTTTTAATGTAGAATATCGATTCTGAAGATTTGATTAAGGTTATTTTTTTTAATCAATTGATTTCAAAATCAGGAAGTACAATTTGTGATACAGCATGTTCAAGAATGTTTCCATTTCGCTGCTAAAAAATGAGCATTTTCTTTGATGAAAAAAAAATCACATTCCATCACAAAGAATTTTTTTTTTCTAGTATGGCAAAAGTTTTATATACATGATAAATCATAAATCACCATTCAGTTACTAGCTTCATAGATGCCATTTTCCGATTTTTCGGATACCAGAAAAATTTTACAATAATATTCACTTTATTTAATTGAAAAAATAGAGTGATTTTATAGACAAAGTATTTCTGTATAAAAATATTGGCATGAAAGAAATCGGAAGGTTGGCAACTAGGTAAATTCATTATTGTGATTGTTATTTTAGAATTATCAGCTTAATCACTTAATTGAGATATTGTGACAACATGTTCTGAACAATGCTTTGCTTATCTTAAAAATTTTAAAAAGAATGTGATTGCCGATTTTAGTTCAGATTTGAGATGCGAATTTTCGAAGTGGGTGAAAAAAGTCCGGGCCAGGATTTAAATCATGGATGTATTGGCTGAAGCCGCCAATGCTCTTTCAACTGATTCATCCTGGACAAGAACACTGGAGGACCTTTTTCACCCAAATAACCACAACGATCACACACTCCGATCTGATACTTTGGATCAGCTCAACAGAATAATTTGAAGGTTAATATATGGAACTGCAGAAAATGCTACATACGGAACAACTTGGAATATTTACATCGCTTATAATTAATTTATCGATTGAATAATCGTGATATAAAATTAATTTTATATAATTTCGTATGCAACGTTTTCTGCAGTTTCCGTATTGACCTTCAATTTATTCTGTTGAGCTAATCCAAAGTATCAGACAAGAAAATCGCTGCATACTAAATTATATTAGATTAATTTTGCAGTTCCATATATTGACCTTCGATTTATTCTGTTGAGCTGATCCAGAGTATCAGAACAGATAAAAGTGATCGTTGAGGTTAATTGGGTGAAATAGTCCTCCAGTGTTCGTGTCCGGGACAGCTCAGTTGGTACAGCATTGGTGGCTTCAGCCAATACATCCCTGGTTCGAATCCTGGCCCGGACTGTTTTCAGCCAAAAATGAAAAATGGAAAAATTACATCTGTTATAATTAATTTACCGATTGAATAATCGTGTTTCAAAATTAATCTAATGTAATTTCGTATGCAGCGATTTTCTGCAGTTCCATATATTGACCTTCGATTTATTCTGTTGAGCTGATCCAGAGTACCAGAATAGATAAAAGTGAACGTTGAGGTTAATTGGGTGAAACAGTCCTCCAGTGTTTGTGTCCGGGATAGCTCAGTTGGTAGGGCATTGTTGGCTTCAGCCAATACATCCCTGGTTTGAATCCTGGCCCGGAATTTTTTCACCCAAAAATGAAAAATGGAAAAATTACATCATGCTTTAATTATACATGCTAATTATGCATGCATTAATTGAGAAAATCATTTCATTCCCGATAATTAAAAAATTACATGGGCATTGACATAATCCAGTTGTAAAAATATTAAATTTTGTGCCACATAATATCTTAATAATAGCAATCACTATAATGAAACTTTAACTAACTAAAAGAAGTTGGAAATCGCATGTCAAGCATAGCGTTCGCACTATACAGAAGTTTAAAAAAATTTTCATATCTATTTTATAATAGTATACAGTACTTTGAATACAGTAGAGAATCCGAAATCTTATGCTTAAGCCTGTAAATATATCTTCTTTCTATTATACAGTGTAAAATATATATATATATCATGTCTTCAAATCAAGGTTTCTCATACGAAAATCAAGGTCGAGTAAATCATACGTAAATATGTAATCATAAAATCTAAAAAAGCATTCTGAATTCAAAGGAATAATCTATCGTAAAAATCCACAATGCGTATCATAGGTGAAAATCGAAATTGAAAATATCCTCTTCGAACGTTTCTTTAACTAATTATTTAATGAGATAAAAATAAGTATTTACAATTCTTTGTACATATTTATACAAGTTTAAATCATCTGGAGACACAATGCTCCATTACATATCAATTCTCAAATTAATTGTCACATCTTTTCTCGAAATCAAAACATTCGAATCAAAACGAAAAATCGGCTACACTCTGTTTACAAACTTCAGAGTGTTCTAAAAGTGGAAGTTGAAGTCAAAGAAATTGCATAGCGCGTAGCGCCATCTAACTGCAATTCTTTTTCTTCACACTCCCCACCTGAACTCTTACAGAGTTCATCAATAAATTCTATTATGAAAATAAAAAATTTTCATATCAGTGTTTTCAATAATCTAATACAATTTTCATATCAGTGGTTCAGTAATCTGATACAATTTTAAAATTCAAATGCAAATATCAGTTTCAAATACAAAATATCAATTACATATAAAGAAAGTAATCCAACAAAATCAATTAATTATAAACAAAAAAGTATAAAATTCAAACAATATAGTAAACGAAAAATATTACCTGCAATAAGCACGATAAAAATGACTTTTTTTTTTCAAACATTTAATATACTTACTTATGCTAAGCTTCAAATAATAGTGCATTCAAAGTGCACAGAATAACTAAAAAGAAAGAAAACTTTTAGAGTTCTAAAAGAGATAAAAAAGAAAGTCTATTAATGTTCATTAGTCCATAATTTCTAAGGGATATAAATGTTGGACAGATCTTTTCATCACTCCATTGGCTGTCTTTATTTCATATGAGCGAATGTTATTGTCTCTACCTGGAATCGCTCTCTGAATTCTGCCAAGTTTCCAGAGAAGTTTATTTTTTATATCGCCTTCGATTAAGACAACATCATCCACTTTTAGTGGTGTATGTGAATAGGGATTTTTCGATGAATGGAATGTTCTTAAATCTAGAAGATATTGTTTTTTCCACTTCGACCAAAGTTGTTTTAGTAGTAATGATTGGTATCTTTTTCTTTTGAGAAGTGCCGATCTTTTTGAACCATTTTCAATTACATCGAAAAAGTTAATAGGAAGTGAAAGTTCTTTACCAAAATTCAAAAAATCCATTGGAGTGAGAGGAAGAGGTTCATCATATTCGTTATACACATATGTCAAAGGACGCAAGTTGAGGATAGCTTCTACTTCAACCAGTAGTGTCGACATTTCTTCATAGCTCAATAGAGCTTTTCCAGTAATCTTTCGTAGACACTCCTTGACTGATTTCACAAGTCTTTCGTAGAAGCCTCCCCACCATGCAGCTCTTTCAATGATATTTTTCCAAACGATTCTTTCTCTTGCAAGAAATTTTAAAAAGAGATTGTTGGAAATGACGTCGTATAAATTATCGACTTCTTGTTTAGCTTTTTTAAATGTCTTCGCGTTATCTGAATAAATGACTTTACAATTTCCTCTTCGAGCTAAGAATCGTCTAAAACCAAGGAGGAAAGAATCTGTAGTCATGTCGGTAACAAGTTCTAGATGCAAAGCTCTGGTAACTCCGCAAGTGAATAAGACAATGTAAGATTTCTTAATTTCACCGAAGTTTTTCACGTAAATAGGTCCCGCAAAATCTAAACCACAAATTGAAAATGGGGGAGCTTCATTCACTCTATCTTTAGGTAGAGGGGCTGTGATTTGGTCTGCAGGTTTACAAAGATATTTTTGACAAATGAGGCACTTTTTAATGAGACTTTTCACTAACTGTCTTCCTTTCGGAATCCAATATCGAGATCTAATTTTTGTCAAAGTGTGAGCAATTCCTGCACGCATCATCTTTTCATGATCTTGACGTACAATCAGCGTCGTTAACCAGGAATGTCTAGGTAAAATGATTGGATGTTTTTCTTCTGTTGGAAGATCACAAAATTATAGTCTTCCCCTTAAACGTATGATTTCTGATTCATCTATAAATGGAACAAAGTTGAATAGGGGTGAATTCTTTTCTACTGAATTATTATTTCTAAGAGACTCAAATCCTTCTTTAAAAAATTGTTTCTGTTCACTTCGTATTAAGTATTTTTCAGCTTCTAGTAATTCTTCAGCTGTTAGTGGACCGCTAACTTCAGTAGATTTTTTCAGCTTTATTACAAATCTTTTTACCCAAGCAGTTGTTCTTATTACTTTTTCCAAATTGCTAAATTTTTCTATACAGATAGGATTTTTAATTTCTTCAGCTATACACTCGCACTGCAATATGTCATTGGGTTTTTTCCTGTATTCTAATTCATCTTCATCAATTATTTCTTTATCTTCAGATTTTGGCCAAAATTCAGGGGGTAAGCTAAGCCATTTTGGCCCAAGTAACCAAGTAGGATTATTGATGAATTTGGAGACTTTTGCTCCTCTTGAGACAAGGTCTGCGGGATTGTCTGCCCCTGGGCAATGATGCCAATCAGAAGGGGATGTCAATTTACGAATTTCTTCAACACGATTCCGTACAAATGGTTTGAATTTTTCAGGTAATCCTTTAATCCAAAAGTATGTAATTTTTGAGTCCCTCCAATAAATGCATGGAATTTTTAGATGTAGCGCCTTCAAAATGCTGCAGCTTAATTTTGCTGAACATAATGCAGCCATCAATTCCAGTCTTGGTAAAGTGAGAGTTTTTAAAGGAGCCACTCTGTTTTTAGAAACTACGAAAACTGTTCGAATGTCCTTTTCAGAGATCGATACACGTAAATAGGCAATTGTGCCAAAGGCTATTGTACTTGCATCGGAAAATAAATGCAACTGCAAATTGGCAATTTTCTCGTTTGGAATTTCGAAAAAATAATGTCGAGGAATAGACAATTCAGATATTTGAGGAATTTCACTACACCAGTCTTTCCAAAGAGAGATTAAATCTTTTGGGATGGCCTCATCCCAATCTATGCCTAATGACCAAATTTTTTGCAGCAAGCATTTTATTCTTAATGTGAAGGGTCCTAAAAATCCAATAGGATCAAACACTCGACCCAAAACTTGCAAAATATACCTCTTTGTGTCAATTCTTTTAGAAGCAAACGCCGCTAATTCACGAGTGTCAAAATACAAAAAATCGTTTAGACTGTTCCATGCTATTCCTAAAACTTTGTAAGGAACATTTTCTGTTTCAGATGTTTCTAAATTATCACTGGAAATTACATCGTTATTTTTCCACAATTCTTTTAAGGATTTTGAATTAGTGTGCCACTTATGTAATGTCATACTAGCTTCTTTAAAAATAGCTATAGACTCTAATGTAGTGGATAAAGCTTGCTCGACAGAAGATTGACTTCCAATTACATCATCTACATAAATATTTTCATTTAAAAACTCGACAGTTTCTGGATATTTTTTGATATATTTCTTTAAGTGGTGTTTTATTGTGGCTGCTAACAAAAATGGACTACAATTTACCCCAAATAAAACTTTAGTAAATCTATATATTTGAGGAAGGTTAGATTCATCAAAAGGGTCTTCTGAAAACAAAAATCGAGATACATCTCTGTCTTCTTCATCTACTAATATCTGCAAAAACGCTTGTTTTATATCGGTTGTAAAGGCAATTGGATTTAATCGAAATCGTAACAAAATATCAAAAATTTCAGGGTACAAATTCGGACCTGGGTGAAGACAGTTATTGAGAGATTGTGAATTTAAATCATGAGCTGATGCATCAAACACAATCCTTAATTTACTTGTTACGCGGTCTCTTCTTATCACTTCTCTGTGAGGTAAATAAAATTCAACATGCCCCTTATCTTCTGAATTAGGAACTAATTCTACGATTCCCTGTTTTAAATAATCATTTAATACATCCTTATATTCAAAAAACAACTGGGGATTTCTAACAAATCTTCTATTTAATTTAATTAATCGAGATTCTGCAATTTTTCTGTTATCATCCAGACCCCCTTTCTCCAGTTTCCAGGGCAATTTAACTTTATATCTTTTGTTTTCATATTTAATATCGCGTTCAAAATTTTTCATTATTTCATTTTCAAAAGGGTCAGAATCTTGTTTAATATTAATAAGTCCTGAAGTTTCAAGATCCCAAAATTTTTTTATTTGATCAGAAATTAAGTGTTCTTCAATAATTACGTTTAAAATCAATGAATATTGGTTTTCGCTTTTTCTACCTTGGAGACACCAGCCAAAGATGGTTTCAACAGCAACAAGATTTTTGTTTAAATGTTTTATGTTACCTGTTACTATATCATAATAGTAATCGACTCCTATTAGAAGGGAAATAGGGTTTTGACATTGTGGTGAGTCAGCAAGGGTTAAATTCTGTAAAATACTCATTTCACCAAATTCTTTTACTTCAGGGGGAGGGATGTCAGATCCAGATATTTCGTCTGTTACCAATGCTTCTATTTCTAAATTAGACTTCGAAAAATGTTTATTTTCTAATTTAAGTTTAACAACATCATAATTTTTCTCAATAGGAATTTTACTTCCGAATGTGAATACCGATAATTTTCCTTTCTCAATATTTTGAGTTGTAATTTTTCAGCAATTTCTCGAGTTAAAAAGGTTCGCATTGCAGCAGTATCTAATAATAATCGAACAGAAACTTCTTTATTTTTATTTTTTACTTTCGCACAGCAAGTTTGCAAGAAAATTCGGTTTTTTCCAATACACGAAATAGCCGAAATAATTTCATTAGTTGTTTCATTTTGTGCATTCGCTGTTTCCAAATTTCTATCTGTACAACTTGTTTTATTTGGTGAATTAGATTGTTTACAAATAGCTCTGTTATGTCTACCCTGACATGTCGTACATCGTATCTTAGAAACACAGTCCTTGATCCGGTGTTTTGGCAAAAGGCAGAGGTAACATCTACCTTGCGATTTCAAAATATTTTTCTTTTTATCAAGATCAAAAACATTGCATATTTCTGACAAATGATTACTTTTACAAAAGATGCAACTTTGTTTCTCTGTGTTCTTTTTGTCTGAAACTGTAGTCATTAATTCATGCGCGGATGAAAAGTTTAATTCTCTTTTAGGAGATTTCGTAAATTTTTGTTTGTTTACTTCTAATCTATTTGATTTTGAAAATGAAAAAGCCAATTCGCGACTTTTAATTTCGGTTTGCAAGAAACTTAGTAATTTGCTTATATCAGGGTTGCATGAAGATTTAATGTTTTGCTTGTTAAATTCCAAATTTAAATCTGATGGTAGCAATTTCAAAACTACGGCTAAAAGCATAGAGCTGTAAGCCTGTGGTTCGAGTCCCAATGTAGTCAATGATCTTACATTAATTTCAATATCATCATGAAGTTTCTGTAATTTTGAAGTATCACTAGATTTATAAACCGGAGATAAGTTTAACAATTTATTTAAATGGTGATTGATTATCATCTCTTTATTCCCAAACCTACTTTCAAGAATTTTAAGTGCTACATCATAATTTGATTCCGAAACTTCTAAGCCTTCTATGGCGTTTAAAGCAGATGAACCTAAGTAACTTCGCAAATAATTGTATTTTTCAATTTTTGTCAGTGAATTATTATCATTTATCGATACTTTAAAAGTATTCCAAAAGTTGGTGAATTGTGTGCAATCGCCATAAAATTTCTGTATATTCAATTTCGGCAGTTTCACAAATTTATTTTCATTATTGGGGGTAGAATCATTAACCGAACTATTGTTCAAAGGAATAATGTTTTTATTTTCTTTAAGTTTCTTTTCAGCGCGAAAATTCGTTAAGGATATTTTGTCTGCATAGTCATATACTGTATTCATTTCATTCTCATATTCGTCTAAATTCAAAAGTGGTTCTATTTTTTCATTTATTTCATCTAAATTACGTGATTTAATTTTTAATTGGTTAACAGATTCTTCAAGAGAATCAATATTAACGGTATCATTTTTTAATATAGTCTCTATATTATTTATTAGTTTCGTAACAGAACTTCTTAAAATTGTTCTGTTTTTCTTTAGCTTTTCTAGGTCAGCCATAATTAACACATCAAAATAAAATTATAAAACTCTTACCTTTAAACATCTTCGGAAACACTACCTTTAAAAATCTTCGCAATCAATAATAATCTTCTGTATTTATCATATTTCAGTTTCGTTCCCGGCCTCTAATATGCACCATTGTAAAAAATATATATATATCATGTCTTCAAATCAAGGTTTCTCATTCGAAAATCAAGGTCGAGTAAATCATACGTAAATATGTAATCATAAAATCTATAAAAACATTCTAAATTCAAAGGAATAATCTATCGTAAAAATCCACAATGCGTATCATAGGTGAAAATCGAAATTGAAAATATCTTCTTCGAAAGTTTCTTTAACTAATTATTTAATGAGATAAAAATAAGTATTTACAATTCTTTGTACATATTTACACAAGTTTAAATCATCTGGAGACACAATGCTCCATTACATATCAATTCTCAAATTAATTGTCACATCTTTTCTCGAAATCAAAACATTCGAATCAAAACGAAAAATCGGCTACACTCTGTTTACAAACTTCAGAGTGTTCTAAAAGTGGAAGTTGAAGTCAAAGAAATTGCATAGCGCGTAGCGCCATCTAACTGCAATTCTTTTTCTTCAACAGGATGTAAGTTTTAGTAAGCCTAAGCAACGTATATTTGTTTCATAAAAAGCGAAACAGTTTAATATTATTAAAACAACGCGCCCCAAACAATGTTTCTCCCTATGCCATTATGCAATGGAATACTTTTGTGTAGAACTGTAAATTAATAACAAATATTGTTTGCACCACAGATTGTACAGACTGTATATTTTAGTATATACTTCATAGATGCATATCAATTTTGTTATGTGCCAAAGAATATAACACCATTAAAATGCACTTGAAACTATTTTTTCCATTGTATATTAATGTAATGGAATACTTTTGGTTATCCCTGCAATTAAACTATTCATCTGATTTTTATAAAATTTGAAATGATTCGACAAAATCATGCAACAATCATACATTTTAAATTTCAAACGATCGTGTTGGGTAGATTTTATTGTGTTATATGCGGACAGACGGACTGAGTGAACCACGACTAAAGATGCAACGTATTTACATATTTACGAATCCATCTAAAAAAATGAGAGGAGTATAATTATGGAAATAAACATACCTCGTTTTGTAAAAATAAATAAAAATGCTGGGCTCGACAAAAGGATGGTTCACAAACACTTAACAACCATAATTTCCCTATATTCAAATGTATCTTTCCTAATTGTTAACCCTTTTCGGCGCACTGTGCCCGGTCTGGGATACCTAATTGTAATTCCAAACTTGCAATTGGCACCAAGAATATTTTAGTAAAATTTTGCTTTTACAATAAAAGTTTAAATTAAGGAATTCAAAATATCTAAGAAATCCGTTTGTGAATTCCGGTGTCACTCGATAATTTCTCATTTTACTACAGATTTTGCCCGTGCCGGAAAGGATTAAGCTTTCTATGAAGGTACTGGTAATAAAGTATTTTCGAATTCCTTATAAAGAGTTACCAATTCAAGTTCTAAAAAAATTCGAATTCGTTTGTTGTAATGAAGAGATTCGTGTTTATTTTTAATATTTAGATGTATCTATCTGTTTAAAAGTCAAATTAATTCTTCATTATAATCATTGAATAAATATGATCTTAAAAAAGCATTACAGAAAAATGCTATATGCGTTTTTATTTTTTTTTCTTCCGGTTGAGTGTTGGAATTGTTTACAGAAAGAAGTTGATGTATTATAAAATTTTCTTAAATATTGCTAGAAATCAACTAAAGAACTGGACATTGAGATGTTTTAAGTTTGCATAACAAAATAATAATAATAATAATAATAATAATAATAATAATAATAATGTTTTGTAGCGGATTTTCTTAAAAAAAAAAAAAAAAAAAAAAAAAAAAAAAAAAAAAAAAAACATTGCTGGATATCAAGACAATATACATTTATTTAACAACATTTACCAAGTAAAGTTACATTTTAATTCAATTTTGTAATCTATCAGTGGCGTAACCAGATCAAGTGGCAAAACCAGTAATATTATAAGGTTTTCTTTTACTTGACTTTTGACAGAAAATTATCAGGTTTTATAAGGCAAACAAAACTTTAAAAAAATTACCGTTATTCAGAGCATTTAGAATTTAATCTAGATTACGTCACTGTCTATTAACTCTTTCAGGGGCAAAACACTTCAATTTGTTCAATGCTGAAACGATTGATTGACACCAGAATTTGTAAGCGTATTTATTTGAAAATAAGTAAAAACTTTTATTCGCGTACTTGATCACTCAACCGGAGCAACAACCAAACAAGTTGGAAATTGCACGTGAACGTAGCAAATGAGGTGCGTTCGTACGATAACGAAGTTTTAAAAATATTCAGATCTTGCTGCTATAGAAGAGCGTACTTCGGATAAAGTATAGTGGTTGAAATCTATGCGTTCCTGTAAATATACAGAAAGTAATTTTTATTACACCTCAGAAACATATATCTTATTCATAAAATGTGAAATAGTTGAATATAATTAAAACACGCCCCAAACAATGTTACCCCGTATAGCATTATGTAGTGGAATAGTTTTGTGAGGCCCTGTAATTTAATAATCAAAATTCTTTGCATCACAGATTGTACAGAATGCATATTTTAGTATATATTTCATAGATCATGCCAATTCTATTATGTTCGAATAAGTGTAACATCATAAAAATGCATTTGAAACTTTTTTCCCATTGACAGTGATGTAATGAAATACCTTTGATTGTTCCTGTAAATGATCTATGCATCCGACTTTCATAACATTTGAAATGACGCGATAAAATTACGTAATAATTTTATGTTTTAAATTTCAAACGATTAAAATGCATTTGAAAATTTTTCCCTCATTGACCGTAATGTAACGGAATCCTTTTGATTGTCCCTGTAATTGATCTATCCATCCGATTTTCATAAAATTTGAAATGACTCAACAAAATTATGTTATAATTATGTATTTTAAATTTTAAATGATTCGGTTGGGTAGTTTTTGCGTTGTTATATGCGGACGGACAGACAAACGGACAGACGGACGGACTGAGCGACAACAATAGGTGCTACGTATTTACATAATTACGAACGCACCAAAAAATGGCATAGGAACTGTAACGCTCCGACGGAAAATCTCCGGTACTATCACTGACGCTCAAGGTAAAGAACGCAGCCAAAGCTACAGGCAGAAAATAACACATAGTCAGATGTGCTTACATCAGTAAATCACAACAATGTTGCCAAAAAAAGATATAGCTTTCATAATTATAATATAGAAATATATATAACAATAGCGTGCTTATTTGCGTACTTAATAAAAGGGAAAATTTTAATCTCAGAATTTTATTGCCAATGTGGCATCTAGGAATTAATAATAGGGGTCAAAAAATTAACTACCACCCTTCAAAGAGTTAAAGTAAAATGTCTTATTTTATAAGTATTTTCCCTGAGAAATAATTTTCAAAGACGAATGAATGCAATTTTGAATAACAAGATTTTGAATGTAATTTTAAATAAAGAAACTATCATTAGCATGCACATTCTATCGTACATTTACTGTTTACTTCATCAGAATTAAACAAAATGCTGCTAAGAGAACAATTACTTCCAAATTCTGACTAATGTGTGTTTGCTCATGTTGGAGCATTTTGTTAATTAAAATATTTTACAAAATTGCTTGTGTTGTGAATTGGTTTA
>OZ025291.1:30961429-31114429 GCA_964019185.1 Maratus speculifer
AAAATGAATTTACATACCTAATTTAAATTCTAGATCTCTATTTTGAGGATAACTATTGAAAAATGGATTTACTGGAAGAATTTACGAACTGAAGATTTATAAATGTATTTTGAAATCGCAGAGGGAAAATAACATGGAGCTGTATTCATCATTCTTTAACCTCGTTCTAGGGTTTTCAAACTTATATAGGAAAATATTTTGTTTAAATGAAAAATTCGTTGTTTAATTCATCTGATTTATTTATCTTCTAAAACATGAAATTAATTAGTCATTATTAAATAGACACGATGTAAAAAAGTGTTACTATAAAAATATTTTTATTACTAGCATTTACTTACTATTTTTTAAATTCTTTATTTTTCTTTATGTTATATACAATATATGATTTCCTGCAATAAAAGAAGCAGATAAATGTACACATATCATAAAAATGTTTAGAATTCTTAAATAAATTGATATAATACTTAATTTAAATAAATTATTTAAATATAAAGACTAAATAAATATTCGTGTTTCATCGGGAAATTAACGGTATCTGATCTACTCATGTAATTGTAAGTTGTAAGGTTTAAAACGCAAATTTTATTAGTAAATAAAAGAAAAAATTCTATTGAATCTTAGTTGTAACAGAAAAAGCGCAAAAATTAGCATTTATATCTTAAAAGAATATCTCCCGGTATTTTTCGGCATATTAGAAAGGTAAGAACACGGAAAAGAGAAATTTCTTCCAGTAAATTCCAAATAGAGTATATACCCTGGACTTTCTTCGTTTTACCAACAACAACAAAAATGAGTTACATAGTTTAAAGGGTTCTATAGATTATGAACGCTTAAGAATCAGGGTAGTTTTGAAGTACAGAAAATATATTTAATGCACTTTTCAATTTCCATGTGAAATTTATTTTTTCAAATTTATTTTCCAAATATGCGGATATAGCATTCAAATAATTATTCAGCAAGTTAATGCTTAACTGTTCTTCGTATAAATGCTTAGTACACTTCTGTAAATGCTGAACCTGTTTGCCTTCATTTTCAATGTTGGGTTTTAATCGCAAAACCGCTTTTCAAAGGTTTTAGAAGGCAATCTATGTCTCTCAATCTAGCAAAATGTAAAATACCGACAAATTGACATGCTTGACAATTCGTCACCTGAGAATAATAAGGTTCTATCTGTGTTTTTGAAAAAAAATGACTTAAGTATATAGAAAGGTTATATTTATATCTTTGAAGCAGAGCTGCCAAATCTTCGGCTTTATGGATACTAGTATTTTTCTTCAGAAAATGTTTTTATCTAATTGGAACATTTTGGCGGGTTAGAGAACCAGATTTTCTCTGAGATAATAGTGGTGTACAAAAAGCCGGAAGCTTGGCAATCTCAGTAGAAGTATATAGGTTGGAACATGGTTGCCAATTTAGCCTCCATTCTTATCTTGAAATTTTAAACTCATAGTAAAACTTTGGAAAGAAAAATCTTTGAGTAACTGCAAAATTCCTACCACTAAAAAGAGCAAAAATTACTGATTTAAATTTCTGGCACGAATAAAAATTTTCTAAACAAAAATGAAGACTAAATTGACAATGCATGCGGAAATGCATGTATTATTTTAGATTGTATGCAAAATAGTAATTTTTTTAGATGGGATTGCAGTAAATATCATTGGATGAAAGTGCAACATTAAGTGTCAATTACAGCATCTGGAAATGTGTAGTGCGAAAAGAGTATATCGCAGAATGATTGTAGAGAATTTAAAATAATTTTAGCTGCTTCCCAATATATATATTATTACATCATTAATCTTTATTATTATTATTATTATAATTATTATTATTTCTGTTGTTGTTGCAAAATTTATGTTTAAAAAAATCTTTCTTCTTCAGTTTCTTTTTTAATAAATTGCATGATAAATATGAGAAAAAATACAGGATTTCTATTCATAAGCAGTGTTCTCGCTGACATTTGACCAATGTTAGTAATTTGACTTATTAAAATAAAAAATTATCACGAAATGAAAAAAAAAATATTAGCAATATCGATTCGCTGTATAGCACAAAAAAAAAAAAAAAAAATCTTTAATCCTACCCCCTTTTTTAATATGTTCTAAAATAATCAAAGTTTTTATAACTACGACAGCAATTGTTATCATCTAATTTCAACTATCCGCTACAAATATGTTAAAAATATGTATATATTAAAAATATGTATATATGCACATGAAAAAAAAGAAAAGGAAAAAGAAAAGGAAAAAGAAAAGAAAGAAAAAGCAAAAGTTGAGCTCTAGCAATTTGGCAAATCTAATCGCTTGTTTACTCGCCAAATGATAAGTAGTTCATAAGTAGCAATAAACGCGATCATAACACCCTTTCGTGAAGTTATATATTTTTTAATATGGTTTCATCTGTTGTTTTCAACATTAGCCACTGTAATGGAAGCATCGTTATGTTAGATTAGCCAATTCTCCAGACAGAGCACTTTACAAATAGAGGTTTTCAGTTCTTGCATTTTACACAATTTTTTAAAATGCTTTGAAGCGATTACTCATGAAATCTTCAGCGTGTTCTTTACATTAACATATTCTTTTTAATATTATGTATTACTGTACTTTCAGAAGAAAACAAAATATGATATCATTAATTTCGAACCGTGTCAAAATACTTCCGACTGAAACTTGTGTAGTGATTAAAATAATTCTTAAGTAAATGCTTTTTAATATTTTTGTTTCAATTTACACTACTGTAACAGTATAATGTTAATTGATTTATTAGATTTCCTACTTTTACTGTTATTGAAATATTTATAGATTTTAATTACCAGTGGAAAATAATTGTTACTTCACACTAAAATCGTTATTGACAGTCGACTGTCTGAACCCATGGGTACTGAAATATAACTCCTAATGAAGTTCATTTAACAATTTAGTTTTCCTAAAGGAAAGCATGTTACAAATATGGAGAAAGAGTATCATTAAATAACCATTATTGAAAATCATATGACAGAATGTTTGGGTATTTAAATAAAAGTGATTTTTAAGTACGTTTAAAAATGTCGATCTCTTAAGAATGGGTTATTTTATGACTAAATAATTAGTTGTTTTATTTTTCTCTTTTTGGCGCGGAGTAAATCCGTTTTAAATAATTTACTTACAATAGACATTGTAAACGAATTTCTTAGTAAATATGAGCTTTTTAATAATCAGGTTTTTCTTATGACTCCCTAAGCCCATGCAAAACGGTTTACTTATATATACTGGATATAAAATTGATTGTCAATTAGAAGATCCATATCTAGACACACGGCAGTGTGTCAGCCAAGTTCACAAAGTAAAAGGCGACACACTGCCCGTGGGTTATATTACCCGAGCAATTTCGAGAAACTTTTGACCCCTCAATAACTTAAATTCTATCCGACCTACACACTTTCAATTTTTTGTGTCGTGTAATACTATCTTCTAATTTCCGAATCCTATAAATTTTTAAAAAAATATTTTACCGTTCACGAGAAATTGACGTCTGAAAACCGCTGTTTTTACCACTGACTCACTGACTTACTCATCAAAATGTTCGACTACTTCCAGGTGACTTAGGAAGTTGAAATTTTGTGTCGAGGTAGGTTATTGGATTTATAAACAAGGAAAAAATCAGAAATCACCATTAATTAAACATTAATGGTTGATTAGAAGATAAATTATTGGATTACAATGGGGATTTATGAGAATTTCCCAAAATACCAGAGTATCGGGGCTAATCTTTGAAACTACCGAGCCGATTTCGAAAGTAATGGTACCAAAATGATGGTATTCGCCCCGGTACAAACATAGATTATATCTAGCACAAATACCAGAAATACTGCCTAGTTGGCGTCACTTTTGGCGAGTATCTGGGCTAATCTTTGAAACTACCGAGCCAATTTCAAAAGTAATGGTACAAAATGATGGTATTACTTATCATCTGAACTGACAGATTAACTATCAGGAAAAAAAGACACATTATACAATTTTAACAAAATGATGACAATCAAGAAATATGAATAATAATAATAATAATAATAATAATAATAATAATAATAATAAAAACAGCACTTATTGCACTTCTCTACAGCAATGGAATTTCTCGTAGTGTTGTGCTGATTTATTTTCTACCATTTTTCTACAACAGTTTTTTAAAGTCATTCAATATTTATGGATGTTGTCCTAATAATTCTTGGTTTAACCCTTTTCGGCACAAAAAAAAGTTTAAAAAGTACTTAAATGTTTGACTGAAACTGAATTTTACAAACAACTCTTTAAGAAATTAAAAATTTATTGCATTAAATTTTCATTATAAAAGCAAAATTTTATTAAAACATTCTTGGTGCCGTTTGTAAGTTTTGAGTATAAATTAAGAGGTCCCGATGACTACAGAGTGTGAAATGGTTAACAAACAGCAGGCTTGTCCTAAATGGAATTTCCAGTTATTATCCTAAATTAATTCCTCTTATCCAGTTATTTCTGTATGATAGAGGGGGCAGGGAAGCCAAAGAAAGGTTTTTGAAAATTTATTTTTTTTAAATGGGGGAAGAAAATCTTTTCTAATGCTTAAAGGTTAAACCGAGTCTTATGTAAAGAAATAGCTGCAAATTAATGATTCTACCATAAAGATTCCGTATTTGGCTTGCTAAAACAAGTGCTGAGATAACGCAATCCTTGAATATCGAAATGAAATGTTGGAAATGATTCATGTGACTGAACTAAAATAAATTCTATTCTCATGGAAATTTCGACATACAGCTATAAAAAACAAGGAAGGTATTCTTACTGGGCATACTCAGAATATTTTGCAATAAATACTAATTAAACTAATCTATGTGTGTATAAAGAATCAAACAAATTTCGCAGCGGAATTAGGGCAGAAAGTCTGAAAAAAATTATAATATTTTCGAATATGTCACGCGAATAGACGAAAGCGTCACGATTTGACGAACAACACTTTTCTCGGCCAAAAGCAAACAATTTTAATGCACATGGAAAATTGCAACAATATTGAATCGCCAATGCTCAATTGGACTTAATTTTAAAATTAAAACATTTTTAATTTACTTAAGTTATGTTTTGTTTCGAAAAATTTCTTAGTTAACTTTCATTATATATACATATACATACATATATGTATGACAAAACTACAGTCAAAACAAAATTTTAACTTAAAACACTAAAGTCGTTTAAATTAAATTTATTTAAACAATTTCAATATGATAATTTTTATCTTAAAGAGTTTTTGATACAAAAAAAAAAAAAAAAAATATTTTTTGAAATTATATTTCGTCTTGTATCGGTAATAAATCGCCCAATAACAAATTTTTCATTATTATTATTATTATTATTATTATTATTATTATATATTTTTACGCCACATCGAGTTTGCAACATTTTCTTTTTTTTTCCCTTTTTCTTTCTGTTTTCTTTTTACTTTCTTCTATCTTTACAAGAAGAAAGTATTGGATTCATGAAAATTTTCGACTTCCGGTTTTCGACGGATTTATACGTTTTAGAAGGTCCTGAACACGTTTTGACTATTTTTTGAAAATGTCTGTCTGTGAGTCTGTCCGTCTGTCTGTGAGTCTGTGTGTCTGTCTATGAGTCTGTCTGTCTGTATCTGACAAAAAATTTGTGGGCGCTCTATCTCAAGAACTAATGCTCGAAATTTAATAAAATTTTATATTCAGTTAGACCTTGATATGAATTAGTGCCTATTAGTTTTTGGTGAAAATTGGCCTGCAGGTGGCACTGCTATACTACGTTTTTCATGATTTTCAAGATTGCTATATCTCAAGAACTAATGCACACAATTTCACCAAACTTCAAATTCTGTGACCCCTTGATATACATAGACGCTGATTAAGTTTTGGTGTAAATTGGCCAACAGGTGGCGCTGCTATGCCACGTTTTTCATGATTTTCATGATAGCTATATTTCAAGAACTAATGCACAGAATTTCACCAAACTTTAGATTCCGCGATACCTTGCGATACATAGCCGCTGATAAGGTTTTGGTGTGAACTGCCCTATAGGTGGCGCTGCTAGGCTACATATTGCACGATTTTTGCGATAGCTATATCTCAAGAACTAATGCAGAGAACTTCATCAAATTTTAGATTCTGTTACACTGGAATATATAACATAATTACACGCTGATTACATTTTGGTATTAACCTCGCAACAGGTGGTGCAGTTATGCTGCATTTTGCACGATTTTTTCGATAGCTATATCTCAACAATCAATGCACAGAATTTCATCAAACTTCAGATTTTGTTACAAAATGACATATAACATAATTACACGATGATTACGTTTTGTTATAAATCCTCCAACTGATGGTGCTGCTGTGCTATATTTTACACGGTTTTTTTTTAAAACTAGCTATATCTCAAGAACTAATTCACAGAATTTCATCAAACTTCAGATTCTTTTACACCATAACATAATTAGACGCTTTTTTACATTTTGGAATAAATTGTCCAAGATATGGTGTTGCTGTGCTACGCTTTGCAATTTTTTTGTTATAACTATATCTCAAGAACAAATGGACGAAATTACCCAACATGAGGCACTACTAAGCTCATTTTCTCAGAATATTAATTAAATTTTGCGTTTTAGGCTTTTCGGATACCCGAATCTCATTAGGCTAGGTCAAATGTTCGAGGAAATTCGATAATGGGTAACTTTGGGGTCACCACGTTTTTTTTTTTGTTTTTGTTTTTTTTAATATTAAAATGTACTTATGAGATAGAAGAAAGTTTTGGGATTGACACATCCAACTAGTTTTATAAATACAGCTATTTTTATAAGCAGAACATTCTATATTTTTTCAGATTTTTCGAGGTAAGCTCGTATTGAAACCTTCCTCATGAAAGATAAAACTAAGCATTAGAGCTAATGTACTTGAAACAAGTTCAGTAGTCCTTAACATTCGCAAATTTTGATTATTCGCGAAACAAAAAATGCGAAACATTTCAACATTCACAAAGACTAAATTTGGCTATTTGCGATTTTTGTGTTATAACGAAAAGTTTTTTTACGAAGTAAACTTACTTTGTGTTTACCAATTCTATGAACTAAGGACACTAATTTACTGTATTGGACTGGACAGGACACTAGTGTACCGTATTGCTGTATGGCCTAAGTTGCGACAGCTTCAGTGTTTGTGTTAATGGAAAATATAGATCGGTACTTTAAATTTTAAGCAGATTTTTTCAATTTTCTAAAGTTTCAATTTTTTATACCAGGTGAAATTTTGAATGAAACAAACAAATCCGAATGAAACATTCTTTTTCTGATACCATTATGTCACTTGGGGAAACAGATGATTGAAGATCTCATTATTGCAATTTCGCTGTGCAAGAATTTCCTCTTGGAAATAAGTAGATCATGTAACTAAGACAACGAGACTTTTGAGTAAGTAGTTTTTATTTAATGTTAATGCCTTTAATAATGTGTCGATCTTCTATGTTTTTATCCGATACAACTTTATTGCTTGAGGGTAATTTAGCAAACACAAATGTTAGAATAATTAGAGCGTTTTATAAGTTACCATTAGCTTTAAATGGACAGTGGATGATTTTACAAGACATTGACTTTCTGATTGCTGTTGGTGAGTGATACGTGATGGAAATTTAGATTCAGTGCAGTGGCATGATACACATTCTCCTGAAAGATGCATTAACTAAGTGATTTAATTGTATTACTTACACTGTACAACATTTAATTTAAAACAAAGTATATATAAAGTGGCTGCTTCCCGAACCGTTGATGCAAGATTAAGAGTCAATTTTAAAAATTAAACAATTGTACTTCGAATCAGAAATTTATTTATTTAAGGAAATTAAGTAAATTTCAAATGAAAATCTCATAGAATGACAGACTCATTTACTGGAATTTGTTGTACACATTTACATGAAATGTGAACAACTCGTTTATATGTTTCCAATTGTGTAAATAATAATATTAATAATAATCGGTTTTTTAAGCATAATCCTTGAATTTTCAGTTTGTTATTTTGCAGTACTTTGTCTCTGAAGTATCACATGTGATACTTCCCGCAAACCCACCCTTCTTAACAAGAAAAAATAAAACTGATTTTTTTTTTCAATTTACAATGATGTAAATAGTAAGTAATTAACATTTCTGAGGAAAATCAATTGTTATTTAAATGACGGGTCTGAGGAGGTTAAACATAAAATTGTAAGAAATTCAATTCTTACGAGCAAATTTAAACGATGCATTTCAATGTTTTCCTTTTCCTTGAATGAAATATTCTTTTTTTGATACCATAATGTTATTTGGGGATTCGGACGATTGGAAATCTCATTATTACAATTTCGCTGTGCAATAATTTCCTCTGGGAACTAAGCAGATCATGTAATTAAGACAACAAGACACTTGATTAAGAAGTTTCTTATTTAATGTTAATGCTATTAATAATGCGTCGATCTTCTGTGTTTTAATCCGCTACAGCTTTATTGCTTGTGGGTAATTTAGTAAGCACTAATTTTAGAATAACTAGAGCGTTTAATAGTTACTATTAGCTGTAAATGGGTAGTAGTGGATTTCACTAGACGTTGACTCTCTGATTACAGCTGGAGAGTGATACGTGATGAAAATTTAGATTTAGTTCAGTGGCACATTCTCGTGAAAGATGCATTAACTTAGTAATTTAAGTGAACCACTTACACTGTACAACGTTTAATTTAAAACAAAGGATACATGTAGGCCTCTAAGCAGGGTGCCAAATTTGTTTTTCATATGAAAAGGCACCTTATGGTAGGAGGGCGGCCTTCTCGAAGCGCTAAACCTTTTGTGAGTAGCATGATACGATTTGGTCTAAAGTGATAGTTCCAGACTATTCGTAAATCCTCTAGGCGAGGTACCTTAGTGCGGTCTGGCCTCGGTATCTGAGTCCCTCGAGGTGGCCAGCGACGTATGAGTGTCCGACGGTATCTCTTGTTGATTTGCATTAGGATGACCTTACTGGCTACAATGTTGCATTTGCGGCTTTTCTTCCTGGTGCGCTAATGTTCTTGAGTATCGGTCTCGTGATAATATTCCACGGAGGATACAACATCACGCCGCAGCAGGAATTTTAACAAAATTCTTTGATGTGGTTTCAACTAGTGGATCTTGGACTCTGTTATTTCGACTGGTGTTTTTTTCTATTGTGGCGACTGAACCTCACTTTATGTCTTAGGGCTCTGGAGATCGCTACACGATGTTCAACAATTTAGTATACGTCTCCGTATACGGCTAAATGCAAAAAAAAAAAAAAAAAAAAAAAAATTCATACCAAAAATAAAAATAATAATGTTTTATGCTTTTTTAAAAAGAAAGTTTTAGTGATCACGTGAAATAAAATTTGATGATTTGATTTTGAATAATGATTTTCAACGTCTACACCGGACGTCTTTTTATGACTCAATTATGCAAAAATTTTTGTTTAATAAAAACCGGTGATAAAAGATTAACAAAATGAGTGAACGACGCAAAAAAAGGCATTATATGAAAGTTTTTTCAAACATATTGATCAATTACTTTGTTAAACAAGTAAATAACCTACAAATCCTAAAAAAAAGATACATACCTAAGGAGATTTATCAATTTATACATACAGTCATACAGTCTTTTACGCACTTTTAGGCATTTTAAAAACATAGATAAAAATGACGTTTTTTTTTTTTTTTTGTAAGGGATTTAGCTTTTATGCAGACGTTTATTCGTTTGCTTTCAACGCAAGTAAACATTCAGCTGTTAATAAGTGATGTAAAAAAAATCAGACATTATAGTTTTTATAAAGAAAAGAAAATAGGTCCCCTTATCGGGACCCAGGGTCCGAAGATGTTAAAATTGCACGGTAATAAAAATAATAATGAAAATAAAGTGCAGAATTCTCACATGATGGCTTGTTGGCAACCGAGATTTTCTTTCTTAACATCCTTTTTTCACCTCAAACATACAATGAATTGCATAAATTATTCAGAAATCTTATAAATACTGAATTTCTGCAATAAAAAATGGATACTTTTTAGAAAGCTTTAATAAATATTAAGAGATCAGTGTTTAAAATATCGATATCGAAAGTAAAAGTACTACTTTGAATCTATATACAAGTAGAGAGAGTATTCGTCTAATTCCAAACATCCTTATTGAACAAAGTTATTTAATTTTGTTATCTCTATTTTCAAAGTCAGGTAATTTATTCAAAATAATGCTATAAAGGCTTCTCGTTTTGAAGCTTTTGTTTAAGAAAATTAAGAGAGTTTCACTGCTATAGTTAAAGATATATTCCTTTATAATCTGCTTTCTTTACGTGTTTACAGTTTTTTTTAAAATTAGTTTGCTTTTTAAAATCAGTCTAAAATAATTAATTGTTAAATGTGATTTATTTTCGATCTATATTGTTATTATTATTATTATTTTGAATTTACCTTGGGTAGTCAACTAAAACATATATTATCTCTTAACATCATTTCTCCCTTCAAACATACAATGATCTGCATAAATTATTCAGAAATCCTATAATTACTTAAGTTCTGCCATAAAAAATAGGTACTTTTTAGAAAGCTTTGATAAATATTAAGCGACCAGGATTTAAAACATCGATATCGAAAGTAAAAGCACGACTTTAAATATATACAAGTAGAGCGCTCGCCTAGTTCCAAATTTCCTTTTTGAACAAAGTTATTTAATTTTTTTATATTCTATTTTCGAAGTCAGGTAATTTATGCAAAATAATATGGTATAAAGGCTTCTCGTTTTAAAGCTTTTGTTTAAGAAAATTAAGAATGTTTCATTGTTATAGTTAAAGATATATTTCTTTATAATGTTCTTTTTTACGTGTTAACAGATTTTTTTTTTTTTAATTAGTCTAAAATAACTAAATCTTAAACGTGATTTATTTTCGATCTATGTTATTATCAATATTATTTTGTATTTACCTGGACTAGTCAACTAAAACATACCTTATTTCTTAACATCTTCCTTTTCGTCTCAAACATACAATGAATTGCATAAAATATTCATATAATTACTGAATTTCTGCAATAACAAATGGGTACTTTTACGAAAGCTTTGATAAACATTAAGTGATCAGGTTTTCAAATATCATTATCGGAAGTAAAAGTACGACTTTGAATCTATACAATTAGAGTACTCGCCTAATTCCAAACTCCCTTATTGAGCAAAGTTATTTAATTTAGTTATCCAGGGTGGCAGTGGCCAGGGGAAAACATAGCCAAAGAAAGAGATAAATACCAGTATTTTGTTAAAGAAAAATGTACCTTCACTTGATATTATTTGAAGCCTGTTCTATAATAAAATACCGGTAGGTTCCTCTTTTTATTGACTGTGTTTTTCCCTGACCACTCGCCACCCTGTTATCTCTATTTTCAAAGTGAGGTAATTTATGCAAAATAATGCTATAAAATTTCTCATCTTGAAGCTTTTGTTTAAGAAAATTAAGTGAATTTCACTGTTATAGTCGAAGATATATTTCTTTATAATCTACTATTCTTTACGTGTTTACAGTATTTTTTTTATTTTATTTTCATTTAAAGAATCATTTGCTTTTTTAAAATAAGTCTAAAATAATTAAATGTTAAACGTGATTTATTTTCGTTATTATTACTTTGTGTTTACATAGGCTAGTCAACTAAAACATACATGTATGTTCTATTACATAATATTAAAAATTGTTAATGGCAGAAATGTGATTAAAAATATCGGTTCGAATCTCCACCTAATGTAAATAAATAAATAAATAAATATAAATAAATAAATAAATAAACGGATTTTTTAATGTTAGTTAAAATATTTTCCGAGTTTCTACTTTCTTTTTCTTCTGTATCGCCATATTTTGTAGTTTCATTAAAGAACAAATATGTTATTACCGAGGACTACCGTAATTTCCGGCGTATAATCCGCGGATCAAACAATTATTTTTCGACCCAGAAATTTTTTTGAAAGAAATGTAACTTTTTAGACCACCGCAATTATTTCTTATCAATCACTAAATAACATTTCTGGGTCCAAAAAGAATTGTTTGATCCGTGGATTATACGCCGGAAATTACGGTAATTAAAACGTCAATCCGAAGTTTCATTATTAACTGCTTCCCTGATTTGCCCGTATACGGGCAGCGTGTTTTTGCCAATCAAGATTTGCCATACGGACATTCAAATTCCAGTCATGATTTATTATTCTCACCAGTATGTTTTAGTTGTAAATTTTTAATTGATTAATTCGTGCATTTTCCTGATTCAATTTGGCAAAAATTTTCCGTTTTCAAAAACTGGTGATAAAGGAATAAAAATTCTGTAAAAGACATGAAAATAAAAACATTATCTGAAAGTTTTTTTTTTTTTTTTTTTTTTTTTTTTTAATATTGATTAGTTAAGTGGTTAAACAGAGTAAGTTAATTTAGTTTTTATTTTAAAGTGATATAATTTATGCAGAATAATAAGAAATATACTTCTTATTATAGTTCTGTTAAAAAAAATTATAATTTTTTAGACTTATTTATAAATTACTTGTTTTTAAGTATTGACATTTTATAAACGTTTCAATGCTGGCGTTTTAAGAATTATTTTTTTCTAGTCTTCAAATTAAAATCTTTAATATTATTACTAGGATCGTAATAATTTTTTCTTTTTACTTTTTTTCATTTAATCAACAAAAACGTGCATTTTAACTCATTTCATAGTCATATAAAAATAAAAATTTAGCAGAAAAATATTTTCTTTTTTTAAAGATAATAAAACTTTCGGAAAATAATTCTTGGTGACTAACGTATTTTTTAGAATACCCACTAATTCATCATTTGATGCACGAAATTGGCTTACAATTTATAACTCACTTTGAGCCATTAATTAAAATATATCACGAGGTTTTTCCTTTTCTTTTTCATTGCGATGTCCTTTAGTTTCGTTAAAGAACAGAATCGTTATTACCACGCAGTAATTTAAAATTTAATCTTAACCTTCTTTTCCAAACAAAGTTAGCTAATTTGCTTTTCCTTATTTTCAAAGTAACGTAATTTATGCAGAATAGTGCGAAAGAAACTTCCCATTCTTACTAGAGCAGATTAAATGAATTTATCTTTTGACTTTAATAACATATTTAATTATAATTATTTAAAAAAAAAAGAAAAATATAAACAGTTACACTTTATTCCAGAACTCACTGTTGGTAATTATAAAATATTTTTTTTCTATAGTTAAGTCTAAAATCATTAAAATTAGACATAATTTATTTCTATTTTGATTTTAATTTTAATATTTTACAATTTTGAGGGTAATTGCCTTTGCTAGTGCACTAAAATATGCATATTTACCGTATTCGTACGGGGATCGATAGTTTTCCGGGGTTTTTCCAATTCAAATACGTTTTGAACATAGTTTGATGTAAAATATTTAAAGAAAAAAAAATAAACCTCGTCTTTCGCTTTATTTAACCACTTAATCGTCGCGCCCGAGACATTCACGGGTTGCAAACTTCACGGCTTTGGTTCGGATTTCCACCAGTTTTATAAAATAGTATAATTGTTTTTATTCCGGTATCGTTTTACTTGACATTAAATAAGATGAATATTTTTTGTTTCAAAAAAGTGATGGCAATAATGAATTTGAATTTGTAAACCGTAATTTAATGCGGCCATTAAAGTGTTTAAAAGAATTTTTTCTATAAGAAAATACGGGTATCGAAGAATTTCCTGGTCTTGAAATTCCAGGACTCATACGAACAGCGAATTCATTAGAATGCTGTGTTGACATAACAATTAGAATATCTCAAACTATATACTTTATGAAAATAAAAAAATTATAAAGAAGTTAATAAATAAATAAAAAACAACGTTTAAAGTACCAGAATACTTTATAACTTCTTGCAAACTAATTTCAGCAGCCATAGCATACCATTATGAGTGCAAAATATGATTGCTAAAAAATGAAAAAATTACTGAAATATACGTTATACAAGCGTATTCAACGACAAAATTTATTAACCAGTAAAATTACGGTAAATTTGTGGAAACAACCAATGTAAGAGGATCGGATGCAATAATAAATTTTGTTAGGCAATAGCATTACAATAGGAAATTTTAGGAAGCGGTCATGTAAGCCGATTAAAAGCCAAGTGAATTTCAGGAACGATTATTTATTTATTATTTACAACGCCAAATAAGTTCTCATTGTGATATAAAGACGTTTACTAATGCCTGTAGTATGTTCTTAAAACATCTATTCGAGTCATCGTTTGATGTAAAATAAACTGCTTTTCAATATAATTTCCTTTAAACGTTAAATTAAAATGTACCTCCAGCTTTTTAAAAATGTTCCTTAATTTTTTTTAAGTGGAAAATTGTTTTTACCTTAATACACTACAATTCAATGCCAAAAAACTAATTCAAATTCTTATCCTAAACTTCTGTAATAAACAGATTTAAGTTGAGTTAGTTTTTGTTTCAACGTAAATTTTCGTAATTTGCGCAATACAGGACTGAAAATGTTTTTGAATGTAACTCTTTTTAGCAAATTAAATGAATGTAATTTTATTACTAAAGATTTAATAATTAATTAGTTAATTATCAATAATTAGTTAATTATCAATTATATATTTTAAGTATATACAAAATAGTTTATGTTAAGTAAAAATGAGTGTGACAAGAATTGTGTGTCTTCCATGGCTCAAAATGCTACCCGCTGCAAAAGGTATCCAGTTAACACTCTATATATAATAACGATTATATATTTGATAAAATATATAGATATGATCAGTGTTCTCTTTGACACTTGACCAACATTAGTAATTTGGCTAATTAAAAAAAAAAAAAAATCATTCGCCCAATGAAAAAAATATTAGCCATATAGATTCGCCGTGTAGCACTAAATAAATTATCTTTAATCCTTTAATTTACCCCTTTTCTCTCAATATGTTCTAAAAATCCTATAATTTCTCAATTTCTTCAATAAAAAATGGGTAACTTTTAGAAATCTATAGTAAATATTAGGTGATCCTAAAGTGTTTAAAATATCGATATGGAAAGTAAAAGAACGGCTTTGAACTCATACAATTTGAGTGTGCCTTATTCTAAACTTCTTTATTGAACAAAGTTATTTAATTTCGTTATCTCTATTTTCCAAGTCAGGTAATTTATGCAAAATATTGCTAAAAAAGCTTATCTTTTCAGGCTTTTGTTTTAGAAAATTAAGAAATATTTCTTCTTGCAAACTACTTTCAACAGTCATAGCATACCGTCATGAGTGCAAAATATGATTGCTAAAACAGGGAAAATTACTCAAATATACCGGGTGCGTCATAAATTTGTGCAAACTGTAAAAATTCATAACAAAAAAAGTAATGCTCGGAAAATTTTTCGGTTTCGCGAGTACGATTAGACGGATTTTGGATATTTTTTCCATGTATAATAAAAAGATTGAAAAAGTGACAGATAGAGGGCGCTCATACGCCATACTGAGCCGTTTTATGCAGACCAGGCCAGCAATAAATCACCTGGCTGGAAATGGATTCGTCATTCGATTTCGGCAGCATACTATCGTTACAAAATTGAGCACTGATCGTTTAACTTTTCTACAAGAATGGTGAATCCACAACTATTGCATTCTGAAAGTTTCACTGGGAGAAAGTACTTAAGCGGCAAAATGCTCTATTTCATTGAATGGAATGCTCAATTTAGTAAAATGTTTGGAAGAAACAAGGTTGTCTGTTTGCTTTTGCATGATTTGCATGCAATCTTACAATATGACGCGCGAGTGCCCTCTATTGGTTATTTTTCTAATCCTTTTTTTATTATATATCGAAAAAAAAAAAACCAAAATCCATCTGACTACCTTCGCACTAACCGAAAAATTTTCCTAACATTGCTTCTTTAATTATGGGTTTTTAAACTACCAATGTAAGAGACGAGGATTCAAAAATAAATTTTGTTAGTTAAGAATTATGATTTAAGAATTATCAAGAGAAATTATGTTATAAATTGAGAGAAACAGAATAATGAAATAATTATATTTTACAAACAAATACAGAAATACTTTACGTGTTTAAAATTAAACGTTTTATAGTCGGTTAAACACACTTAAATGCAGTTTTTAAGTAGATTTCGTATGAAATACTATGTATTGCGATCGTTCCTATGTCAGAATCTCTCGAAAAATTTTGCAGATCTACGCCGATCATGATCCCACGACTCCAAAACTACCATCAGAAAAAAAAGTTTATTTACCTCTCTATATATACATATAAGAATGTAAACCTTTTTTATGGACACGATAACTTCTATAATTCTGCTCCAATTTCTTCCAAATTGAGGCATAAAGTCAAGAGGAATGAAATCTTGGTCTAGTCCGTGAATGGGCAAAATCGGATAAAGGGGGTGGAAATACAAAAAGGGGTTTTTTGAAAACCGAAAAAACACCATCACTTCTTAATTAAAACACATATCGAATCGGTTTAAAATTTATATTACTTCTAAAAAATGGGCCAAAAGTTTATGCATGACAGATATTTGATAATGTTAAAAATGAGCTCAAGCAGCGAAAAAAACAGGATTTTTGTAACAAAAAGATTCATAACTTCGTCAACTCTCATAATATCAAATCCAACTAAATTTATTATAAATTTTCTTAATATTATCTAAAACTTCTGTACTTACAAGTTTTTGATAGGACCAATTCTTACCGATTAAAAAATTAAAAACGAAAGCAAAAGGGGGAAGGGAGTAGACAAAGAAATATCCATAATTTCGTCAATTCTTAAGCTATCAAATCCGATTAAATTTATTTTACATCTACTAGTGATATCTACAACTTTTATCTGACAAATTTTTTATAGGACCAATTCTTATAGCAAAAATAAATTAAAGAAAAGTAGGATTCGAAGAATAAAAAACCTCAAATCCAAACTGCTTATATTCTAACTCATTTTTAAATTCTTTTTTGATTTTAAACTCATCCAAATCGCAGGTTATCCTATTTAGAAACTATATAATATGACGCATTGGCCAGTTTTTAGATAAGGTCCAAATATACAAAAAAATAAATAAATAAATAAAATAAATAATTAAATAAATAAATAAAATAAATAAATAAATAAATAAATAAATAAATAAAAATAAAAATAAAAATCCTGCCAAATTGGGCATTTTTATCAGAATTTCCCGAAGCTAATGTGATTTAAAAGTTTAGGAAATATTCAAATAATAAACTGCTCATATTCTCACTCATTTTAAAATCCATTTTTGCTTTCAATCGCATCCAACTGACAGGTTCTCTCATTTAGGAACTGTATAATGTGCCGTATTGGCAAGTTTTTTGATAAAAGCAGAATATATTTCAAAAAATGCTGTTAAAATAGGCATTTTGAACAAAATTTCTAGATGCGATCGTGATTGGAGAATTGAGGATGTATTCAAATAACAAATTGCTTATTTTATGACTCATTTTTAAATTCAATTTTGGTCTCAACCGTATTCAATTGGCACATTCTCTTATTTAGGACCTACATAATTAGCCGTATTGGTCAATTTTTTTATGAAATCAGAATATATTTAAAAAAATGCTGTCAAAGTGGACTTTTGAGACTAATTTCACATAAGTTGATTCTGATAAAACCAGCCCTTGCAGAAAAATGAGATTAAAAATTCTTCAAAAGCGACCAAATGAAGTTGTTTAACCGGGTTTATATCTAATCATATTTTGTTTTTTGTTGTTGAAATGAGCACTTGACTTTGAAATCTACATCCGCCTGTAGACCAAGTTGAAAGGGATTTTTTATATGCGGGTCTGTCAGAATTTTCTCACAGCGTTCTGTTTTTGCATAATTCTAAAATTTTTCTTTTATTTCTGAAAATTTTACTCGTAATTTTGTGAATTTAAAATTATCCATGTCTTCTGGTTTTATGTTTCATACATAAAAAGCTAAGTAATGTGCTCTTTGATGAATTCAATTGCTTATTTATAGACCATATATATTTTTTTAATGACTAAATTGAGAAAAGTTCAATTTGAAGGTGAAATAATTCTGTGAAAAGTCTATTTAAGACACAGATAATTTTGTGAAGGGTCGTTTTGGGATAAAATGTTTTGTAAACGGTCAAGTAGGATAAAAAAAAATATGAAGAGTCCTGCTTTAAAATTAATTATTTTGTGAATGGTACTTAAAAATATCTAAAATTTTCTCAAACGTATTACTGGAGAGGATTAGTGTTATTAAATAATCGTTTTTAACAATCATCTAACAGCAAACTTTAGTATTTAAAAAAAATAAATTTTGCAGTTAATTTAACAGTTTAGATCTCCATTATCATCGCATTTTCTATAAATATAAAGAAATGGGAATATTATATAATGAGCATTATCAGCTTTTTATCAAAACTCATGGGTATTAAGACTATGCTCATATCGTAAATCATTCGACAGTTTTGTTGTCCTAAGAGAAATCAATACCTATGTTATAAAGTGGTAAAATTTGTTTATTTGTAGACGGTAATCTCCGAAAAATACAGAAACGATTTCAAAAGAAGTGGCACCAAAATGATGGTGTTCACTCGGAATCAAACATAGGCTACAACTTATGTTCATGCCACAAACACAAAGGGAGTGCAGGAGCAACAAATGTTCTAAAAATATGATTTTTGTGTTAGTGAAAGGCCTAGAAATATGAAATTTGGTACGCTAATTACTTATAAGATATGGGTCTAACTACTTATAAGATACTTATAAGAATAGTCTCTAAGGACATTTTCTAAAATATACAAAATTTAAAAGGAGTGTAAATGCACGAAAGGCGTTCTATAAACATTCTAAATTGCTATTCATAAGCAATCTCAAAAAGTAACGAACCGATTTAAAAAATATTGATGTCAAAATGATGATGACAGTCCTTGCTCCATTATAGGATATATTTTTAAAAATTTGAATCTTTTGCTGCATCGTCCACCCAATCGCTTTTATAGAAAATGATTACGTCACAGTATTATAGAGCCTTCTCATTGGTTAAAATACAGAGAATCTATAAAAGCGTTGGAGTGACGATGCAGCAAAACTTTCAAATTTTTAACAGCGTATTAATCGTTCAGTGAGAAGCCAAAATTAGGATTTTTGGTTTCATCTCTGGGGACTTTGTGATATATACCTTTTCGGATTCACAATGGTCCAAAGAGTTCATTTTATGATGATACTATTATATTTGTGGTAGCTTATAGGCGCCATATTAAAAAAATGAGCTCCATCTCTCGCACATCGATACAAATGATTTTTTTTCTTTTTAACCATTACCACATACTTAAATTTCAAGGAAAAAATGCAGAGAACAAATATTATTGAACATATAACGTTATACAAATTATACATTTTTTAAGATTTTATTTCAATATGATTATTAGCATTTTCAACTGGATAAACCGATCAAGAGACATTTGCGATGGATGAAAATCGAAATCTTGTTTTGTATTTATACGCATATTATTTTATGTGGATAAGAACAACAATTAAAAAAAAAGTAGTACTGGTGAAACTATTGTAATTAATCTCTTAAGAATTAACCCTTTCGGGACCACGGTGCATATATGCAACTTCAAAACGTGCTTCCATCGCTTTTCTTTGGATATTATTAGAAAGGTATAATTTTCCTTATCTAATTATGACATTCTCTTGTTTGCTAAGCTAAATTTTATTGTTTGACAGAAAGTGGTGTCAATTGAAATATATTTTTGTAAAAGATGCTGGTCACGAACGGGTTAATAAATAACAGAAATCTTAGTCTTCTGCATTTCTATCATGATTGGTTCACATTCCTATATCCAAATAACTTCAATCGTCATAAAGCAGTTCTAGCTTTTGCATATACTTGTACATTAGGTTATTAAATAGACATACACATAATAGTGTGGCACATGTTCTTGAACAAAAATATGCACCATTCCAAATCAGCTTCAGGTGCAAAAGGACTGCCATTCCACTAGATCTCTAGAGAGCCTTTTCCATCACTATCTGTTCCAAAAATCCAACCATATTTATATGGGGATGGAAGATCACGATCAGCCTGTAGGCACTTCTTCCGAACAAGACCGTAGTAATTGGCTTGCATTACCCATAAGTAGAGTGTATTACTACATGACAAAAGGCAATGCGACTCCAGACTTTTTGTTTTACAGAAAATCACATAGCGCAATTCCTTGATGGTTGAGTATTTTTGCTTTCCATAATAGAGATGGCAAAATTACAATTCAAGCCGTTTCTTTGTTTCCTCCGATAAATCAGCTTCAGTATCAAACGCCTTAAGCGCATCCCGAAATTTGTGTTCTGATTCATCATTTTCCCTTGTCTGCAAAATCACTTATTGCACTGACAAAGACTACATTTCAAGGGAAAGCATGGTGTATGCAAAATATGAATTGTGTACCACCGCTTCTTGGAAGCAAGTCAATTTAGCGGATTCTTCAACAAGTTATTTCTTGAATTTATAATATTTTTCTCCGTAAATAACGTACAGCACTTGTGTATTCAACTATTTCAAGTAATGTTCATTTTGCAATTCTTGAGAAATGAAATGCATATGTTCTTTCTTGTCCTCCTCATCAGATAAAATCTGCTTCCATTTTCCTACTATGTGTCCAAAAGTATATAACTTTTATAACATCACCAACAGTACATATCTTTCGTTCATTTATTTTTATTGACACCTGCTTGTATGTATCAAATACAATATCTATTCTTTGAGAGGATATATAATCTTGTATTATTTCAAAAAACAGATTCTTTGCTAGTTGTGCAGATGATTGTAGCTCATATGGTAGCTTTGAATAAGGTACATTCTGTCGTTTATATTAACAACACCAAAATTTGCGCATTCTTGCAGCACGCAATTTTGCCATAACATCCTTCAGTTTTATTTTTTCGCATTGAACCATCAAGTGTTGCTAAGGATTATTGAAGAAGCCCTAGATGGTAGGAAAAGACAGTTCTTATATCCAAATTTCTTCGTTCTGCAAGGATAGTCATCTGAGAAAACTGATTTCCTTTTGTCATGGCAACCAACTCTGATTTATTTAACTTCAAATTATCTTTCTTTTCAAGTCACAAAAAAGCTTATTGGTGGTTTGAAAAATCCTTCTGCCTTTGAGTCTTCAGACAGATATTTTCTCTTGAAAGTTTGGTAAATTTCTTCAGTCATTTCATGAGCTTCGATCATGTCTTCGACAATTTCTGAGTTTGTAATTGCTTCAGTTGATTCTGTTTGCCTGTCTTTATTTATCTATTCATTGATAACCATGTTCTGTAAATATGAGATATCACGTTCGTCTTTCTGGATCTTGCTCAAAGACTGATAGATTATAGAATTGTGGAATAGTTTTTTTTTAAAAAACTGATTGTGGTTCTTTCACGAATCATGTGAAGAAATTCAGCCTTGGTATCAAAAATATCTTTTAATTGCGGCAAGCCTTTGACTGAATTTTGTTGTAGCTTTTGACCTCTGCGTACCTTTATTTATTGTCTCTTTAATTGTCCTGTTAATTTTACAGCATGTAAAATCAAGAAATTTTTTTTATCATTGCGTTTATCGGAAGAATTTTCCCATAAGGCGTCCATTGATTACTCTGTTTTTGAAAATATCATGGATAAATGTCATGTTGTGGTGAATCCAAAAATGAATCGTTTACAAAGTCTACTGACATGAAAATACGCCCCCCTGGATCAATGACGGTGTCCATCTTCCAATATGTCACCCATAAGCTACCTTGATTTTGTAAATATGGATAAATATCATTCTGATGTGGTGAATCCAAAAATGCATGTGTATGATTTAACAAGCCATTTGACATGACACCACACGAGCCCCTGGCTCAACGGTGTCAGCCATTTTTCAATATGGCATCCATTAGCTACTCTTATTTTGAAAATATCAATGATAAATGTCACTCAGATGTTGTTATGAATCAAAAATAATATGGTTTAACAAGTCCGTTTACATGAAATCAGAGGAGTCACTGTCTCAACTACGGCGGCCATTTCACAATATGGCGTCCATAAACTACCCTAGTATTGAATGTATCATGGACAAATGAGATGCTGATGTTCTGATGAATCCAAAAATATATGATTTACCATGTCCACTGACATGAAACCACACGACCGCTTAACTCAACGACGGCGGCCATTTTCCAATATGGCTTTTAAAAGCTACCCTAATTTTGAAAGTATCATGGATAAAGGAGATGCTGTTGTTGTGGTGAATCCAAAAATATATAGTTTATCAAGTCCCCAGAGATGAAACCACACAAGCTCCTGGCTCAACGACTATATATCTGATGCCGGCGCTACAGTTACAAAGATGGTAACGGAGCAAAAAAGCGTTCTAAAAAAACGATTTTTGTGTTATTGAATTGAGATGATTTATAAAGTTTGGCATGGTAATTACTTGTTAAATGTAAATGATATCTAATAACACTTCTTTAAAAAAAATAAAAATTTAACCCCTTAACTTGTTATTTCTTTTCTGTTCAATAAATTGCAAATAACGGATTCACACCACTATTTCTTAAATAAAATATTCGTAATATTTAGTCTAAACATTTCACCCTTTAAATACTGTGAAATAATTTAAAAAAAAAATAGTGGTGTCAAAAAAGCTTTAAATGATGAATTAAGCAAATTCGTCTTGCCCGAACGGCGTACGGGCAAATCAGTTAAAGGGTTAAAAAGGATGAAAACATGCGAAAAGTATTCTGAAAACGGTTTAAATGTTGATTTGTGAGCAATTTCAGAAAGTAACGTAAATTTTGCATGGCAATCACTTTCAAGAAGTAGGAGAAGCTCCCCAAGAAAAGTTTCGAAAAATTTAAAAGGGAGTGAAATTGCGAGGAAAGCGTTCTAAAAAAGTTCTAAATTGCGATTTCAAAAGTAATGTTTGCAAATTGATGGTGGCAATCCAAGGTTCAATATAGGCTATTTTTTCTTGTTGCCACTAACACTTGAAGTAAAAAATAACAGAAAAAATGTTCTAAATGGAATTTTTTATAAGACTGAGATGTCTAACTTTTTAAAATTCGGCATGATATTTACATAAAAGTTGCAAATGCTCTAAGAAACATCGAAAGAAAATTCGAAATTTAAAAGGATCAAGTCATCGACAAGTGTTCTAAAATCTTTCTGAATTTGATTTTTAAGCATCTTATTAAATACCAAACGGATTTACAAAAAATAATATTCGCAAATTGGTGGTGATAGATGTTGTTCAAACATAAGCGATATGTTATGTGCATCCCACCACCACCAGATGATTGCAAATAATAATAATAATAATAATAATAATAATAATAATAATAATAATAATAATAATAATAAATAATTTGCGATTGTTGTTTTCCTAAAAAGGCTAGAAAATTAAAGTATGTCATGATAGTTACTTATGAGATATAATTGTCCTCTAAGAGCAATCAAATGTAAATTCGAAATTTAAGAAATGTAAAACGGTGGAAAAGATCAAATGTCTTCCTAAAATTTTCTAAATTACTATTTCTATGCAGTCCCAGCATATAATAAACCGATTATAAAAGTAATGGTTGCGAATCAATGATGATAATCTCTGATCTTACACAGATTATATTTTAAACCGGTGCCACTACCACCTCATGTTATCAAAAACAACAAATTTTCTAAAAAAGCCTTTCAAATACCTAATAGATTTCAAAATTAATTTTGGCAAATGGTGACAGCCCCTGCTTCAATATAGGCATTTTATGCTGCTGCCACTAGCCTTAGAGCTATCTTGGAATTCATTACGATGGCTAATTTTAATATGTAATTGCGTACTAAGAAAATGGTTTCTAAAAAATTCCAAAATTTAAATCAATACTGAATTAAACATATGGATTTAGCAAAAAAGTTTCAAAATATTTTCAAAATTATCAATTATTTAGATTTATCTTTAGTTCTCATTTAATTCATCTATTTTTCTGTTAACCCCTTGGGTACGAGCGACAGGTATACGTGCCGCAAAAGAGGCTTAAGAATCATTGTTTATCCCCAGCAGTAAAATTTTACTGTAAAATTATCCCTATTAAATCAGAGCACTTTCTCGATTTAATAGGGCACAAATGTCTGTTTTTAAAAACTGGAGACAAAACATTAAAAATTTCGCAAGAGGCTCCCGTCGCGAAGGGGTTAAATGTAGTGCAATAATGTAGTGTAGACAAACTGTGGCTTAATTGCTAAATTTTGAATAATTTCTAAATGTGTAATTTCTTATAATAAAATTTAGACATAGAAATATATCTTGGTATATTTCAACTATTACGTGAGCAAAGCCGCGGGGTTTGCTAGTTACATTATAAACTGAGAGAAACAAAGTAATGAAATTATTACAATTTTCATACACATGGCAAAAACACCTTGGCTAATTAAATAAAACGGGTTTGAAAGTTCGTATAGTTGTTTAACTGGCCTATAGGAGTTACTTTATAAACAGATATAATTTGTATTTGTAAGTAATTGTTATTAACAATCATATCACTATTTAAATGATAACACTATTTAAATATTAAACTTCATTATTTAAATGAATGTGAATTGGTAATTAATTTGATAGTTTAGCTCTCCTTTATCATCGCATTTTCACTAAATAAAAAGAAATAGGTTTATTATGTAATCATCATTATCAGATATTTGACAAAACTAATGGATATTAGGACAATGCTCATATTGTAAATCATTCAACAATTTAGTTGTCCTAAGAGAAATTATGTTATAAATTAGTCAGTCTTTGTACCTGTGCAATTGATCTCGCACTTTGAGTAGTTGATTGTGCGTTTTTCGAGTGTTATTGGAATCAAGTTCCGCTTAGTCAGGCGGATTGGATCTTGTGTTTATCGCATGTTAGATTGGCTTGCAGAAAAACTGCTGATCGCCTGCGTAATGTTATCTTGAGTGTAATGATAACTCCCTGTATATAATGCTGCATCCAAAGCATCTAAATTCTGAGGAGTTTTGTGATTTGGAAGCAGCATGATGATGAGTTCCAGGTGGGTATTTCACTCTAATGTTAGCCCAGTTTTGACCCTGCGAAGATTGATTATTTGCTTTACAACTATGATTATTCGGAAAACGGGGCTTGTTACATTACTGGATTTGTGATATTCAAGCATCCTTGTGACCTCATGTACTGTAAAGCCTGGTACAACCAAGCAGTTTTTGATAAAGCTTGCTATAACAGTGATCTTTACTGCACGCTACTGAAAGAAGACCATGTATTTGTGGAATTCGGAGCGATAAACGACCATACAGATACCTATTTGTCGGAACTTTTCAGTCGCTTATCGATTGATGACTGAAAATAATTTTTAAAAAATGACGCAGTTATTTCTTAAAAAAATCATGATTTGCTAAATTCATTTATAAATTTGTTAAAATTTATGCAATTGGTTCGCTTTTTAGTATAAAAATGCATAAAATGCCTGCATTAAATCAAGAACCAATTTTTCAGCCTGCTGATCACGTTTACTAAAAATCACTAAAAATTGGACCCTGTATATATGTTTTTTTGTTATATGTACCTCCTTTCCAGGCTTCTCGTACACTTAAAGCCCACTGTTGTGTTATTTTTCCTGCACGAATGCTTCAGCAAGTACGAGCACAGTGATGTTACACTATTTCAAAATGCCTGCATTGCTTTAATGACATATAACAAAGGTGGAGGTGGGATGCGGTGGTGGTATTCCCAGTTCCTGTTTCCAGTGTGTGTAGTCCGCAGCCTGGTTGCTCGTTTTGGCCGGACTCGTCTGATGTTTTGGACAGCGACGATGAGTTTGAACCGAGCCCTAAGCGTCCAAAATAGCCTTGGAGATGAGGTGCGCTCGCAAAGGGTAACGTGTAAATTTTTTTATATGCCTGCTAGATTAAAAATTTAAACTAGTCGCACCACCCTTACATGCGACACAAGCCTGCTTTTTAGAAGCCTGCTTTTTTTCCGGAAAATATATATAGACAGAGTAATGGAATAATTATAATTTACAAACAAATGACAGAAATACTTCAAGTAATAAAATAAAACGGGTTTGAAAGTCCGTGTAATAGTTTAACTGGCTCATAGAAGTAATTTTATAAACAGATATAATTTGTGTTAATAAGTAATTGTTATTAACAATCATATTACAGCAAACTTCAGTATTTAAATGAAAGCGAATTTGTAAATAATTTAACAGTTTAGCTCTCCTATATCATCGCATTTTCTATAATTAAAAAGAAATGGGGTTATTATATAAAGATCAATATCAGCTATTTGATAAAACTCGTGGGTATTTAGACATTGCTTATATTGTAAATCATTCGACTGTTTAGTTGTCCTACGAGAAATTATATTATAAATTGAGAGAGAGTAATGAAATAATTATAATTTACTTACAAATGACAGAAACACCTTGGGTAATTAAATAAAAATTAATTAAATAATAAAATGGGTTTTAAAGTTCATGTAATAGTTTAACTGGCCTATAGAAGTTATTTTATAAACAGATATAATATGTTAGTACGTAATTGTTATTAACAATCATATCACACTATTTAAATGTTAACACAATTTAAATAATTAAACTTCGTTATTTAAAGTGACTTTTTAATTAGTTTAATAGCTTAGCTCTCCTTTATCATCGCATTTTCTATAAATATAATGAAAGGGCGTTATTATACAATCATTATTATCGGCTATTTGGCAAAAGTAATGGATATTAGCACAGTGCTCATATTGTAAATCATTCAACAATTTATTTTTTCTAAGAAAAATTACCCTATTTACTCATGTATAACGCGCACTTTTTTTTCATAAAGTTAGGGCAAAACACTAGTCCGTGTAATAGTTTAACTGGCTCAGAAGTATTTTGATATACAGATATAATTTGTGTTAGTAAGTAATTGTTATCAACAATCGTATCACAGCAAACTTCAATATTTAAATGAAAGAGAATTTATAGTTGATTTAACAGTTTAGCTCTCCTTTATCATGGAATTTTCTATAAATATAACGAAATGGGGTTATTATATAATCATCATAATTAGCTATTTGACAAAACTCATGGGTATTTAGACATTGCTTATATTGTAAATCATTCGACAGTTTAGTTGTCCTAAGAGAAATTATCTGATAAATTAAGAGAAACAGAGTAAATTTACTTACAAATGACAGAAACACTTCAAGTAATAAAATAAAACGGGTTTGAAAGTTAGTGTAATAAGTTAACTAGCTCATAGAAGTATTTTTATAAACAGATATAATTTCTGTTAATAAGTAACTATTATTAACATCACAGCAAACTTCAGTATTTAAATGAAAGCGAATTTGCAATAAATTTAGCAATTTAGCTCTCCTTTATCATCGCATTTTCTATAAAGAAATGGGGTTATTATATAATCACCATTATCAGCTATTTGACAAATCTCATAGGTGTGTAGACATTGCTTATATTGTGAATCATTCAACAGGTTAGCTGATCTAAGAGAAATTATCTTATAAATTGAGAGAAACAAAGAAATGAAATAATTATAATTTCCTCGCAAATGACAGAAACACCTTGGGTAATTAAATAAAACGGGTTTGAAAGTTCAAGTAACAGTTTCACTGCATTATATATGTTATTTATAAATATAGAGAATTATTGGTATTAAATATTTATTATTAACAATCATATCACAGCAAGCTTCAGTATTTAAGTACTAAACTGATCAAAATTTTTGAAAAGCTTTCAAAGAATGTCTATTTTTTTCATGTCTTTTATAAAATTTTAAATCTATTCTCACCAGTTTTTGAAAACAGAAAATTTTGCCTAATCGAATCAGAAAAATGCTCGAACGAACCCCTTGGGGACGAGCGACACGTATACGTGCCGCAAAATGGAATATTTGATTAACACCACCAGTAAAATTATACTCTAAAATTTGCCTTATTTAATCGGAACATTTTATCGATTTAATAAGACACAAATTTCTGTTTTTAAAAACCGATGACCAAACATTATAATGAAAATTTCGTAAAAGACTCCCGTCGCGAAAGAGTTAAATAATGCAAAATTTACAAAAGAATTGTACTGGTGAGAATGATAAATTCTTATTAAAAAAAAAAAAAAAAAAAAAAAAAAAACACGTTCCCCGTATGGCGTATGGGCAAATCAGGGAATCGGTTGGATGAAAGAAATTTTAATGTTAATTCAACAGTTAGTTTTCCTTTAAAATCTTATTTCCTATAAATACAAAGAAATGGAGTTATATAACCATTATTATCATCTAATTGGCAAAACTTTTGTGTATTTAAATAAAACTGATATTTTAGTTCATTTGACAATGTAGGTGTCGTAAGGGACATATTTTCAATTGAGAAAAACAGAGTCAATAAATAAACGAATATTAACATTTAAATGGAAGAAAACCCTTGGTTATTTAAACAAATCTTAGTTGAAAGATCGTTTTAAATCTCGTCTAAAAAATAATGTGTTTTAAATAGAGAGAATGAGAGTTACTACGTATTCATTATTAGCAATCATGCTGCAGAAAATTTCAATATTTTAATTAAAGTGATTTTACAGAAATAATTAGGGCATTACAGAAATATTATACTCAGAAATATAATATATCTCAGAAAGAATGGGACAAATTTTATGGGGGGTAGGGGACATCACAGGAATTCAGTTTTACATAGCAATCCATGGTCGGAAACAGACCGGACACGAATAAGAGAAGAACACATGTTTATTATCTTTAATACAGCAAAAAACTAAGAAAAAAGAACATTAAGAAGCAACGATCGTCATCAAAACAGGTGTTCAAAATTATGATCTCGGGTCGTGATGCACGGAGCGCATGTCCGGCAGCCCACGAATGATCTAATGATCTCGAAAACACCAAGAATGTCCCGAACTTCCCCAACAACTGCCACGATGCGTGACAAGTTCCACAGCACTTCCCAGCATTGTCTCAGTATTTTTGCAGCAGTAAGAATAATAAACATGTTTTTTTGCCTGTTCGTGTCTTTTCTTTCTTGTGTTTTGTGTTGTCACTACTGCGTTTCTGACCATGGGTTGTTATGCAAAACTGAATCCTTGTGATGTACCCTACCTGTCCTTAAAGTTTGTCCCAACATTTTTGGGTCACCATGTATAATCACTAATATTAGCTAACTGACAAAACTCTTGGGTATTTAATTAAAACTGATCTTGCAGTTTACTTGCAGAAATATAGCCATGGTGGGTGCTCAAATTTAGCAATGTTGTAATATTTTCTTGTTCTTGATTCATAACAGAAAATTTTCTGATGAGATAAGCCGAACAGAACTTAAATACATTACCAGTATTTAGAGTAATTGGGCACACACACTGGTTACGCCACTGGAATTTAAATGTTCTATGAGAAATTATGTTTTCATTTCAGAAAAATAGAGTTAATAAATAAGCAACATTAACACTTAAATGACAGAAACCCCTTGGAAATTTAAAAATATCTTACTTTAAATTTCGTTTACAACATCGTCTAAAAGATGATGCGTTATAAATAGAGAGAATTAGTGTTAGTAAGTAAACGTTATTAGCAATCAGAATATAGAAAATTTTTTGTATTTTAATTAAAGTGATTTTAAAGAAAGAAGTTGGGTTATAATATAATCGTTATTAATAGTTAATTGACAAAACTCTTGTTTTATTTAAATAAAACAGATATTGCAGTTGGCATGCAATGGCGTAACCAAGGTGAATATCACAAGCTAGTAATATTGTAAGGTTTTCTTTTCTTTGATTTGCAGGAAAACAATTTCTGGTTAAATAAGCCAAACAGAACTTTACAAATTTACCGATAGTTAGATAGTTTTGGTGTCATAAGAGAAATTCCAAGTTTAAATGAGAGAGAGTTATAAAAAAATATATTATTAACACTTAAATTGCTAAAACCGCTTGATCATTTAAATAAATCGAATTTGAAATTTCGTTTAACAATTTAACTGGATTAAAAGAAGGTGTCTAATAAATAAATAAAATTGTAGTTCTATTATAATTTCATATAACGGAATCTTTATTAACAATTAAAATACAAAAAAAACATCAGTATATAAATGAAAGCTGTTTTGAAGTTAATATAATAGTTTAACCAAGCTTTACAATTGCATTTGGTACAAATAGAAAAAATCTAAATTATTAAACAGTAATTATTTTCAGTTAATTGACAAACGCTCTGTTATTTAAATAAATCTGATATTGTAGTTCATTTGAAAATTTAGACGTTTTTGAACGCCAGTATTTTTTTTAGAGAAAATGCTGTTCTATTAAATCGCAAAAATGTTCCGATTAATTGAAATAATATTTTCTCTAGCAAAATACTAGTTTGCAGAAGCACGGGAATCTGATCAGTATAAAAAATTATGTTGTAAATTGAGAGTAATAGCGTAATTGGTAAATAATTATAAGTTATAGTAATAGAGTAATAATAAATATAATTTATAAACAAATATCAGAAACACGTTGTTTATATAAATAAATTCATTTCACACTTTAATTGGCCTGAAAGAAAATTTTTAATAAACGGAGAGAATTATTATACTAATCATTATTAAGAACCATATCACAAAAAACTTCATTATTTAAATAAAACTCATTTTGAAGTTAATTTAATAGTTATCTCGCCTTTACCATATCACTTGCAATAAATAGAAAGAAATGGGGTTATTATATTATGTATTCCTTGTTATCAGCTGATTGAGAAATCTCTTGGGTATTTAAATAAAACCGATATTGAAGTTCATTTGACAATTTACATATCCTAAGAGACTCTATGTTATAAATTGAGAGAAATAGAGTTATGAAATAATTATAATTTACAGACAAATGGCATAAACATTTTGCGTATTTTGGAAAGTTCGTTGAATAACTTAACAAGCCTACAAAAAAAGTTGTTAATTGACAGAATTAGCGTTGTTAAATAATCCTTATTAACAATTCTATCATAGAAAATTTCAGTATTTATGAAAGTGATTTTACAAATTATTTAATCATTTAGCTCTCCTTTGCCACAGTATTTGTTATATGGAAAAAGAAATGGAGTTATATAATTTTTTATTGTAAACTAATAAAAAAAATTTCGATTTAAGTAAAACTGATATTGTCGTTAGATTAATTTTAGCACAGTTATTCAAATTGGTAAATATTTGACAGGGCAGACACAGGCCACTATTATTGCATTTAGTTCGTACCGGTGTTTTTCGAATATAAATTTTGATGTATATTTCTCTTGTAAATGTTGAAAATGTCTAATAAAAATTTCTATTTTCCGAAAGTGGTGCCAATTAGAATTAACAAATAATCGCCTATAGCAGCTCTGATTTATGGTGGAAAATATTCGGTCCAGGAATCGAAGGAGGGATGTCTTACTTGAAGCTGCTGTTCTTTGCCAAATGGGATATCACGGACAAATCAGGAAGACCTAATTTACACACATACCCTGTAGATAATAGCGATTAAGAATTTTATTCTTCAAAAACAACATTTGGCATGGGTAGAAAGCAGTATTGGACATGAGCGCGCTCATTGAGCGAAAATTGACGAACTTAGTTCCCTTTGATTGAACTTTGAAATGAACTTGACTTCAAGTTTGATAAACGAATGTGAGCGATAAGTAAGTACAAAATATCCATCAGTTTGAACGAAATTTACAACTCAAACTAATTGTTTTCAGGTTTTCTAGCTATTAAGAACACGTTTTCCCCATTCAAATACCATTTAGTGGCCTACACATAGAACCTGATTATTAACGGGGCACTCTCACATCAGTAAAATGTTATGGAAAATTTCGCATTGTTTAAACGCACTTTTCATTCAAAATTGCTGTCATAGATAAGGAATTTTTTTTCCTGGTGGGAATGTGCCCCATTGATAATCAGGGCCTTCCTACACGGACATGGTACGGATCAAGTTTGATCATCCGTTTTTCTGGGTCGTGCCTTTCTCTAGGGGTTTGGGTCAGGCCAAACCGGCTTATTTCTGGACCTGTGCTTTATTTTTCGTAGAAATCTGTATCGATCGAAATTTTCTTACAATGTCACAACCCTGATTGTATGAAAATCCCTGACCCGTTCCTTTGTGATTCGTACTAAAATCTGTTTAAAGAACAATCTCTTTGGGTTAATATTTTTTTCCAAAAATACATATAGTTTAAATTACCATTATTCTACAATTAAAATTCCCTGTAAAGAAATATACCTATTATATTTCTAAGGGGGGAGGGGGTATACAGTGCTGTAAAATCTGTTATAATAATCTGCGTACCACGGCATCCTGTTTTAAAATGGATAAATTTCTTGATCGGTGCAAAATAGTTACAATAATCCGTCTGAAAATAAATAATAGATTTGTAAGAGACGAAAGACCTGATAAAAAGGAAATTTAAATATTATGATTTTTTCTTCTATCAGATTCCGTCTTAGTATGCTTTTCTATATAGAATGATTCACATTTTTAAGTCTCCAAGTCGTCTTAATGGATAAATAGTATTAGAATAATTCAGATATTTACATACAAATAGAGATCCATTAAAAATGAATACAGATTAAAATAGGATAAATAGCAAACAATACTGTAGAAACAGTGTTTTAGAATTCTACTTCAGTATAAGGTAGAGGTCAGCACGGGCCAAAATTTCAAGACCTGGTCCCGGTAAGATCCAAAAAAAAAGTTCGTCTCCGCCTGGTATGAAGATTAAAAGTTCGGCTCGAGCTTGGACCGTATAAAAAAAGTATTGGCCCGGTCCAGAAAATAGATAAAATATCGACCCGGTCCGACCCGAATGAATTTCCACAAAACATTGATTTTTTCCTCTTAGATTACAAATTCATCATTTCCAACTGCGTAGATTTAAAACAAAATTTTTAAAAATTAACAAAATTTTTAAAACAAACTCACCTAAATGAGTTAAATAACCCATTAGACAGAGTAACTATAAAAATCGATCTTGATAATAGGATGGAAGTCTTTTACCAAATATTATTCGACGTAAGCAAAAATCTTTTAATACAAAAATGTAAAATTATACTCATTTTTTTTCTCTGTGGAGAGATTCAGTTCAAATATACAGAAAAAAAATTTCAGCAATCAATAAAAAGTATAAACAAGTAAGAAAAACCCTGCGTTAAGCATAGATTATGAAGCACTTTCCAACACTTAATGAAATCTTTAACAAAACTTTGTTATTTTGGGAAATAATAGTGTATAGCCAAATATAACCAAATATGTATTCCAGTACTTTTGAACAGCTCTGTATTTCATATGTCAGTTGATATAATGGGAAAATTTAGTTAAGCAAGAAAATACCCAGTGAAGCACATTTCTTTGAAATTTCTTTTTCAGCATTTCATACTATTAGATGGAGCCCTGTAGTTTACATTGTACCTTTATAACACGTCAGCATTAGGCTAAAATTTATTGTAAACTAAAACACTTTTAAAACAACTGAAATCACATTCTCATAAATTATCATTCATAGGCGTCCATGTACGGAATTCTTTGGGTGGCCCTGTATATCCTTTTATCTATATTCTGCAAACATTTCTCAGTAAATTGAATGAAGCTCAGCGTAAAAATGCATAGCTTATTTATGAACCACGTTTAAATAATTTACGCTCATATTCAGTAACGTTGGTGAGCTCTCTTGGGTAGCCCTGTATATCAACTATAACATTTATACCACCATGTAATGTGCATATATTTAGCGAAATATAAACGCGCATATTATAATTAAAATGCATTTCATCCCTCCATCAGCCATCATAGGACACATATACGGTACTTCGGAAAGAATATACTATTTGAAATATTTTGTATTGCCCTGTAAATGCTATGTACTTCATATTTTGCAAGACAGTAGCGTATAATTTATTTAAGCTTCAGTGACACATATCAATTTTATTATATATGAAACAGCTTAATATATTTAAAATATGTCACACACAATTCCCCCTTTTACCATTATCTAGTGGAATTCTTTTGTGTGGCCATGTAAATGAATAATAGCTACATTTTCACATTATATTTCATAGAATGCATATTTTAATATTTTTGACAGGGTATAACATCTTCAAAATTACTTTGAAACGATTTTTCCATATAGGCCCAATGTAATGGGGAACTTTTGATTCACCCTGTAGATAAACTAATCATGGTAGAAACTTCATTTTCAATAAGGTTTGTGCTAGGGTAAACGTCAATAACGTCCTAAAATGTCATGGCAATCCGAGTATATTAACGACTTTTCCCCATAGGCCGTAATGTAATGGGAAACTTTGATTCCCCTGTAGATAACTAATCATGGTAGAAACTTCATTTTCGATAGGACTTGCGCTAGGGTAAACGTCAATAACGTCCTAAAATTTCATGGCAATCCGAGTATATAAACGATTTTTCCCCATGGGCCGTATGTAATGGAAAACTTTTGATTCGCCCTGTAGATACACTAATCATGGTAGAAACTTCATTTTCAATAGCGTTCGTGCTAGGGTAAACGTCAATAACGTCTTAAAATTTCATGTCAATCCGAGTATATAAACGATTTTCCCCCTTGGGCCGTAATGTAATGGAAAACTTTTGATTCGCCCTTTAGATAAACCAATCATGGTAAAAACTTCATTTTCAATAGCGTTCGTGCTAGGGTAAACGTCAATAACGTCCTAAAATTTCATGGCAATCCGAGTATATTAAAGATTTTTCTCCATAGGCCGTAATGTAAGGGAAAACTTTTGATTCTCTCTGTAGATAAACTAATCATGGTAGATACTTCATTTTCAATTGGTGTCATGCTAGGGTAAACATCAATAACGTACAAAAATTTCATAGCAATCCGAGTATATTTACCGAAGTTAGAGCGCGGACAGACGGCCATGTGGAGGTGTTTGTTCATCGGCCCAGGTGATTTACCAAAAGGAGAGCACACAAAAAAACTCCGAAAAGAGAGAGTTACATTAACGATACCTTTATTTAACGAGAGTTACGACACTGCAAGTCCCCCATACGGGGGAGGGAATTCTCAGAGCTCTACAGAGCTACATGTTAACAATCTGGTGGCAGACAGTGAAGTGACGACACAGCGTCATATCGCTTATCGCCAAGAGGCGTAAGAAGTTTTTCATACAAAGATTTTTGGCGAATTTAGTTTGGTAGGCCACATGTTCAGGATCGGCTAAACTTTGTGGTTTAGGAACCCAAGGCTTATTTTTACATCTGCGAAAATCTTTAGGGTTAAAGAAATATTTTAAGCCTGGGAAGTAGTTGAGATAAGCAGGCCGTTACATACATTGGAGTTTTGCTGACCAAAATTATATTATCCAGATGCGCAATTGAACAGATAAGAAAGCACAGTCAGGATAAACAGAGATAAAAGTATTTCTAGTTTTAAGCATTAGTAGTGAGGATGAAAACAGTGTGTGTAAGGCAGATGTTAGTAAAAATGTGACGGTTAAAAGATTATGATGAGCCAAGCCCAGAGTGTTCTTTATTTTGTTAATAAGTGCGGTATCTATTGGGAAGATGTTTTTCAAAGACACAACAGAAATTTGTGAGAAAGGAAGTTCTATTATTATTTTCTACAGAGAGCCCCAAAAGATGAAAAGTTTTAACTTCTAATAGTGGGAGTATGAAAGCTAAAAATTAACTATTAAATGTAGAATTAATTTAAACTAATGGGTTTATTAGTGAAAAGGGAATCTAAAATAAAACTAAGAATTTATTAAAGGGAAATAATTATTGCATTTATGAAGGGGAAAAGATATGTAGCGATAATCTTCGCTACATACCATCCAGCCATCCAGCCAGACGGACAGACGGACAGACCAACCGAATGCATAAGCACTTTTCAACTTTGTTGGAAAGTGCTAAAAAATTGTTGCGTATGAGGAGCAGTGTTGCCAGATGGGCTACTTTTTTTTAAATGAAATTCTTGATTGACATAATTTTTTTGAAATGGTAAAATACGCCATATTTAATGACATAATTAATAAGGCGAAAAGAAGGGGAATATTACAGTTTCAAAGAAGTGGAGTCAAGCAAGAATTCTAAATTTAAATAAAAAGTAGCCCATTGGCAACCTGATGTGGAGTTCTGACCAAAACTACTTATCTGTGATTTTATTGTCATGCTTAAAGTTTTCATTTTTATAGAAATTATCGTAATATTTATTTTTTTTAATGAATCGCTATTTATTATATGTAGATGTTTTAGTTATCATTAATATTGTTTATCCATATTCAATGTATTGAAGTGTTAAAAAACTGAAAAAAAATTATACAGTATTTTTTTTTTAGAAACTGAATTGTACAAAAAAGAAAAAAAAATGCATTATAGAGAAGTCCACTTCTTAGCAAGTATAAATATATTATATGTTCTTTTTTATGTATTAGTATATCAATTTTGCATGGATTTATATACTTTGCAATTTAAAACAGAATTCTGTCATATGTAAGTTCTTTTATCACGTTTCGCTACATATAAATTTATCTATAAGCGTAGAGTTGTATAGGCCGTGGCTCTCTCCACATTATATATTTTTTTTTCAGATGGGGTGTATTTTTTGGCGCAAACGTATATAGATAAAAAATCTAATTTTAAAATTTATAATAATTTATAGAATTTTTCAGTGTATATTGTCTTCCACAGAAAAATTTCTTATTCTAAATTAATTGTTTACTTTCATTCTTTATAAATGCCTAAAACAACCTAAGAAAGCTTTCGATGCATTGTATAAGGGAAAACGAAGCAATCACTATGGGTTTTTTTTTCTTTGGGCGCTGAACATAGTTTTTAGGAAGGTTTACCTTTTCAGATTATCACGTTCTACACAAAGACAATAAATTGACCCATTTAACTCAGACGACATGTCCGATACGATCAAATTACAAAATCTTAGATAAGATGGTTTGCGTTTTCCCAAACAAACAAAGAACATATTTCAGAGAACATACTTTGGTCTTAATTCTGGAGCTTCGAAAAACTCGGAAGGTGGGGGGAGTATAGAGGAGGTTTAAAATTTTGCTGCAGCGGATGACCAAACCAAACCAATCAATCGTCATTTCATTATACCTAAGTCAGGCATAAAATATTAAATTTCCACACAATTGCATATTGCAAATGGACAAATATCTATTAATATTGTCTGAAGGTATAAAGCCGTTTATTTTTAGTAATGGATGATTTCTAATATTTAGCCACATTTTAATAAGCATAGAAATATTCTATACTTTAAAAAGAATAAATTTTAATTTTCGTGTGGAATAATAACAACTTAAATATGGGCTTTTTTGCAAACATTTCTGATCAAGCCTAATTTTAGTAACCTTTGTTACCTTTAGTAAAAAATTTTGTGAGAATGTCACTAGAATTTTAACCGAGAAAATATAGAGTTAATAGTCTGTCTACAGTCGCCTAGATTTTTACACCCCTGGTTATATGCAAGTAATTTTTTTTAAAAAACACTACATAGACTAAAAAACGGTTGTGCAGACCATCACTTCATCATGCTGACCGTTGAAATTTCAAGATTACACAAAATTCTATGAACACATTAAAACGCAACTGGCTTGTCTAGTAATATCTTGATAGAAAACACCTGGAAATCCGATTTCATTGGTTGGCTGACAAATTTACTATTGCGTTTTCTCTCTTCCATTCTCCATGCTTTCATAACTTTGGGTACAGGAAAACTCAGTGATTAACCACTAAAATTGGGTCTGTAAGTGGTTCCAATCTACGTATGTTTTAGTAGACTACTTCCATTTTAATACGCTAATCAAGATTTGGAATTCCGGATTCTGGATTTTGGATTCTGAAATTTCAACAATCAATTCAATGAGGTGATGATCTATTTAGTCGCCTCTCGAACTAACAGTACGTTTCTAGCATACATTCTCTAAATAACAATAAAAAAAATCATCTAAATAATATTTTTAAAACTTTCCAACAAAGTTAAAAGGTGATTAATCATTCTGTTTGTTTATGCGTATGTACACATATAACACTCTGTGCACGGTTAACACATGCACTCACACAAATATACTCGGATTTTCATGCAATTGATAAAGGTTATTTATGGTCACTAAAACATGTTTAATATTGCACATGAAATATGTACATTGTAAAAAAAAAACGAAAAACGAATGATTTGACAGAGATTGTACTAAAAATCGAGACGCCAGCACAATTTACTGTTTTTAAAGAAAAAATTCCCGTAAATTTCACGAAAAAACGGAAAATTTTCTGGAATTTACGGGAATTTTTCCGTTAAAACAGTGAATTGCTCTAGCTAGCAGTATACGATTTCCTGAACATTCTCCGTAAAATCGTCCGTTTTTACTGACCCGTCATGCGTAGTATAGGGTAAGTTTTGCAATCATTTTAAAAAACGAAAAAAAAGACGGATTTACACGTTTAAAACACTGGATGTTACGAAAAACACATTTTTAGAAAAAAAAAAATTCCTCCCGTCTGACTGTGTGTCTTTAAATTCTCTATATCACGAAGAAATGAGGATAGAAACTTCAAATTTGGTGTGTAATTAGTATGTAATAATGAAAAAAAGCATATTTAATATCAGTAACCTCGATTATCCGGAACTATGTTTTGGACTCTCGAAATATTCATTCTGATGAAAGGTATATACAAATTTTCGATTTTTTTTTTATTTTAAAGAGAGGGCGTAAACGACGATCAAATAACACACATTTTGCATAAAGAACGATATCGATCGGATAATTAGAAGCCGAGATATTTGTAATCCTATTTTTCACACTCTTCGATTTTTCATGACGATGTATTTCATTCAAATTTGAATTCAAAAATACACTATATGGCCATTGATTATTGGACACTTGCGATTTTAGACATTTTACTAAATATCTAAAAAAGTACGTGAGGAATCATCTCGAAACTCTTAGTGCATACATATAATAGTATACGTCATACATCTCCGTGAAGATTTTTTACCGAAACTCCATAGGGGACCGTCAACAAATTAAAAAAGAATGAATATCTTTTGAATAACCCTGTCAAAACTAATGTAGCAAAAGCGCTCAAACTCTAGATTATGATTGAATGCCTTATTGTAATGGACTGTGTTCAGTTTTATGCAAATAGCATGCATACTCGCAGAGTAATTAAGGTTTTTTAAAAATGGTCCCAAATTTTTCCAAGTTTTTCCCTTATAATTTTCAGAGTTCTTAATATAAAAAAATATTTTTTTCAGAAAATATGACAAACAACATTGCACACAGTACCCTGTAATCAAAATTAAAAAATAATAAAAAATGTATGAAAAATGAGTAGGTTTACTAAATAATTTTTTACTGCGCATGCGTTAAAGATATCAAAATTTCATTTGCATATTATGTTAGCTAAATGTATAGAGTAAGTTTTGTAAAAGTCTCAAAATCATAGCTTGAAAATTCTGAAAGTAATCGTCTATAGAAAAAGGACAAAATCCGTTGTTTCCAAAATGAAGCAAAAAAATGAGGGATTTTATCTAAATGTAGTAGTACATCCCGTATTGTGTATTCTATATTGACACTAATCAATGAATATATGGATACAACCCCTCTTATTTTTGCTTCATTTTGAGAATAACGGATTTTCAACTTATTCAATTGACGATTATTCTCAGAATTTTCAAGTTATGATTTTGTGACTTTTACAAAAGTTGCTCTGTACATTTAGCTAACATAATATGCAAATGGAATTTTGATATCGTTGACGCATGCGCAGTAAAAAATTATTTAGTAAACCAACTCATTTTGTATACAATTTTCATTATTTTTTAATTCTGATTACAGGGTACTGTGTGCAATATTGTTTGTCATAGTTTCTGAAAAAAATATTATTTTATATTAAGAACTCTGAAAGTTATAAGGAAAAAACTTGGAAAAATTTGGGACCATTTTTATAAAAACCTTAATTACTCTGCGAGTATGCATGCTATTTGCATAAAAATGAACAAGGCGTATTACAATAAGTCATTCAATCATAATCTAGAGTTTGAGCGCTTTTGCTACATTAGTTTTGACAGGGTTATTCAAAAGATATTCATTTTTTAGCTCACAGGCTATCATAGCCTGAGAGCTTATGTGCCCGTCCGTTCTGTATGTATGTTCGTATGTACGTAACGCGATAACTCATGATAAAAATATCCGATCCACTTGAAATTTTGTATGTAGGTAAATCCTGACAAGGCGCTTCCCTGATTAGTTTTTGGAGTTCATTCGATATGTATAAGAGGGGGAACGGGGGGCTCATGCCCCCCGTTAGTTGATATAGATGGGATTTTCATGCAGAATTAAGTTTTCAAAATTTAGATTAGGATCATTCTGATGAGGCGATTCCGTGACTGTTATTAGGTGTTCATTGAATAAGTATAAATTGGGGGAACAGGGGTTCTAATGCCCCCCCCCGTTAGTTGATATAAATGAGATTTTCATGCAGAATTAAGTTTTCGTTCAAAATTTAGATTAGGATCATTCTGATGAGGCGATTCCGTGACTGTTATTAGGTGTTCATTGAATAAGTATAAATAGGGGGAACAGGGGCTCTAATCCCCCCCCCGTTAGTTGATATAAATGGGATTTTCATGCAGAATTAATTTTCGTTCAAAATTTAGATTAGGATCATTCTGATGAGGCGATTCCGTGACTGTTATTAGGTGTTCATTGAATAAGTATAAATAAGGGGAACAGGGGTTCTAATGTCCCCCCCCCCTTAATTTATATAAATGGGTTTTTCAAGCAGAATTTTCAGATTTCGTTCAAATCTCTGAATAGTTTTGGAAGTTTAATGGTTAAGTATAAAAGAGGGGGATAACTCTTTTTAAATTATATAAATGCTAAATGGGTTTTTATTAAGAATTATCTAATTTGCTCTGAATTTTGGATATAGATTTTTTATATGATAAAGCATGTCTTTGATAGTATAGGAGGTTCAATGATTAAGTATAAAAAAAGAGAAAAGGGGAGAGCTGTTTCCCCTTCTTAATTTTTTTTTTCGAACGGAATTAACCCTTGAAAATATAAAGCTTTAATGTGCAATTAGTATTTGTAGCCTGTGAGCTCAATGCCTTCAGTTTAACAGGGCAGTATTCTTTATTTAAATTTGTTGACGGTCCCCTATGGAGTTTCGGGAAAAAATCTTCACAGAGATGAATGACTTATACTATTATATTTATACACTAAGAGTTTCGAGATGATTTCTCATGTATTTTTCTAGATATTTAACAAAATGTCTAAAATCGCGAGTGTCCAATAAAATCAATGGCCATATAGTGTATATTTTAATTGGACATGAGATTCTTAACGCTTAAATGCATAGGATAGAACGCGTTCCAAAAATGCGCAATTCAAAGAATCAGGATTCATACCAGAAAAATCTAAATAGTAAATTTTTATTTATTTAATTACGAATGGTCTGTAATTAAGTAAAGTGAAAATTGCTCTTTTAAATTTCTGGTGAGAATACGGAATATGTGAATAAAACCCCGAATAAATCGGGAACACTTATGGTATCAAAAATGATACAATATGCATTTAAGGGATAATCCGGCGCTGTAAACTGTAAGCTAACACTAGAACCGCCATTAGGGGTCATTTTGACCCCTGCCAAATTGAAAATATTCGATTTGAATCAGAAATTTCTTGCTAAGATTTGTTAGATACGTAAAACATGAAAATAGGCAATCTAAATAAATTAAATAGTTCTAAATAAAAATTCTGGTGTCAAACAATTTTTATAAACTTTGAATAAAATAGCCGGCGGTTTTAGTGTTAAAAAGATTATTGTTTTCGGAGTGTGGATGTTTATTTTACGCAAATTGGTACTAGAATAGTTTGGTATTTTATATAATTTGTTGAAATAGGATCATTAACAACTCATTAATAGCGCATTAGTATGTGTTACAAATATCTAAATTTTGTTTTGGAATTGCAATGCATTTTATAAGTAGTTAACAACTGTTTTATTTTCATATTTTATATTATGCATATCCTTGATGGGTAAGTATTACGGTGGCCTCAACATCTGGTTTTGCAGCGTAAGATAAATAGTTTATTTAACCTGTTCAGACCTGACACATTTTAAGCCATCTAAAAATTATTTAACACTTTGTTCCATCTATTTATAAGTATAGAAACATAATTTTGTAATAAAAAGTAAAATAATTATTATTAGTTTATATTTATTAGCAGGTACACATATGTGCACCTCGGGTTCATACTGCAAAAAAACACTTAATTTTTCAAAAAATTATTTAAACGAGAAACTTGGTGGACAATTGATACATATAAGCTTATTTTACGTACTATTTTCGAAAATAAATATTTTTTTATATAAAGAGATGTATATTGCATTTTGTACAAATAACCCTTGTTCTTGATTTGGAGTCTTCATACTTACGTTTTGAAGCAAAATTACCTTTTATAACGGGGAAACTGTTCAATTTTGTCATATATAATGTAGTAATTGGCTTTTAAATACCCTTTCAATGTTTTCACTGTGGTTTATTTGCGGAATCATCTTCAAAATCGTTTTCAGATGAATAAATTTTGCGTGGTCTCCATGGTCGTCGTTCTTCACTTACTTTGCTCTTATATTTCACCAATACTTATGCAATCTCTAAAAATACCACAGGAGAGACAATCTGTCTTTTCGAGGAACTTCACCTGTTTCGCAATTTCTTATATACATTATCCAACAAATGGAAATAACCAAATCTATAAAATGTATAAAAACTCTTGTTGACTACTTTTTTGTGTGAATAGAACAACAGTAGTAAGCTAAATACTTATCCTTAAAATTTGCACCACCCTTACATGTTTTGTACTCACAATTGCTGGTTGTGTTACATTAATTTTATATTTTTGATCTTTAGACCACCTAACACAACTCCTCTCGGGATTGCTATCGATGCAAGTCGAAAGCAAAGTTACACATTTGCTATCTTTCCAGTTTAGTATGCACTTATCCTTCCCTTCTCTTAGTATCTCATCTCACTCTCCGCGTTACAAATCTCGATCATTGATTTCTTTATTTGTTCCTCCAAGTCTTTTGTTCATAATCATTCCAGTTTGGTAGATATTGTTCCTCAATAAAAAGTTGACACATTTTACACTAGTAAAAAAACTGTCCTAGTAAATCACACGCGTGTTGTCCTTTGGTATAAATTAAAAAAACAATTTGACAAAGCCTCCACCTATACCTAATCATAATTATTTTGAATCATCAACTGGTACAATTCCTTTTCCATGATATATTTGGAGGTCAAGGGCATGATCATCCTTGGCGGATAAAATAAAGTTTTTTAAACTCAACGGATTAGGTTTTAACGGAACATAATGTCTAGATCCACAACGTCCAGCAAATGGGATCTAGTGATCTCTGTTCATGTAGTGATAAAGTTTTTGGCCCTGGCAGGGACAAACATTTAATTCTTACTGCATTCAATATTAGATTTATTTTCCATAATTTGTCATCTGCTTAAAGATCATTTGATTTATCTGTAAAATGAAGAAATTTTCTAATCTCAAAAAATCGAACACGTGACATAGTAGCTGCAGTTCTAAGTACTGACAAGTCTTTTTGCCAATAGAAGCTTGCTTGGAGATATATTAAAGTTCCCATGTGTATGTGTACACTTGCAACTTTTATAATTTCATATTTAGATGCATTTATTGAGCGACGGTTTCGTGTTTGAACAGAATATAACGGAATTTGAATTGTTTGAACGGATTGGTTTCATATGAAACTTTTCCCCAAAAATCTTCATTTGACTAATCTAGAAATGATTCAAAAGGATTTACGATACTGGAAAATCTGCTTTTAGATAATCCTCATCAATCAATGATCCTTGAAATACTATTAGAAGAAAAAAAGATTAAATAAATGTTTGCGAAAAGATAAAGTTTTATTCTCAGCATTATTATTCTACTGTGCTGTAACACAAGTTTTAAAAATTTACTTATTTTCAGCTTTCCATAACAAAGGCTTTTTAGGTTATACTTTATTGTTACATGGATTCCGGATAGATACTGGAGCAATATCTTCAATAGTTATATCTGTATTATCTAATTTTTTATTTCCAGAAGATTCCATCACCATTGGTCTCATCGGTTTATTTACTCTTAGAAAGATATAATAATTATGATTTTTAAAAAATGTTTAATTTAAAACATCAACATAATGAATTCTTATTTATAATTAAGTATATTTTTTAATAATTCCACAACTTTAGCACTGCACCAATTAGATATCATTCAGTACAATTTTTTGTGTGAGATGACTTCTTTCCAAAAACAAAGAATTGAAACCGGAGGTGCACATATGTGTACCTTACAAATTACAACTAATTTAAACAGATACTATGATCTAGCTAAAAAATTTAAATGATTTATGCAATACGGAAGAGTTTATAAGCATTCTTAAAAATTATTATGAATAAATATTAATTTTCAAATTATAAAAATGTATTTAATTTTTTGACATTTTATATTTCACGCCATTGCTCGTTTTTTTCCTCCAAAATCATATGAATTAAGACTGCTAGCGCCATTTCTTACTGAAACTAGAAAAACCTAACGTACACAAATAACATCCACTCGTCTCAATAAAAAAAATTCAAATATTAAGTGAGATACGCAGTTGAAATCAGAGGTGCACAAATGTGCACCTCAGGTCTGAAGAGGTTAAAGGGGCACTCAAATGCATTACATTTTATTAGAGGTTGGTTGAATAGGGTTTAATGGCGCAAAAGCCCTTTTAGGAACATGCTGCGCCAACTTTATTAGAGGATTTGAGAAAAAAAGTCGCCTGTAGAGTATTTTAATGAGATTAAGCTATTTCTAATATATTGAAACTTACATAAAACACTGAATTTCACCATGAATACGTTAAAGCAGGACATTCATTCCATGTCCATTTATTCCATTCATTTGAAGAATAATTCCTGGAACGTGCGTTTTGAAATTCTGTATGCTCGTATAAATTTATTTAAATTTTTGTATGCTACTCGTTATCTATTAGTTCTATACCTGATATAAGGGCTGCGCAATAATATCTACTTACCATTCTTGTTATTACAGGAAATTGCTGAAAGTGAATTATCTACTAAGATATATGTATTTCTTAAATGAACTAAATTTTGGCGTGCATGTAGCTAATAGATAGAAATCTATATATCACATACAGGGTGCTGCGAAATTCGAATAATTTTATGATAGTAGATTAGAAAAGTTAAAAGTGGGTTTTTCAAATGTGTTATGCGTCTCTATATCTTTGAATTAGACATAATGTTTCAGCTTTTTAAACGGTGCAGCATTATTATATTATTCTGAAAAGGTTGGAAAGTATTTCATAATCTATGCTTGACACATGAATTTTTTTCATTCTTGTTTAGAAATTAAATGAACTATTTATTAAGATATATATTTAATATTAATCAATTATTTTCAGCAACGAAATTACGCTTGAAAATCTAGGATATTTAATACATGAATTTTCACATTGTTATCTAAGCTTAGAATCAACTTAGTGAAAAATGTCCAAGCCGGGGATCGAACCCGGAACCCTTGGAACAGCGCTCCAAGCGCTCTACCATTTATGATACGAAGACGATGTTGATGACGACATATGTGCTCATGAATACGGTTTCATCTCGTGCTGCGAATTGCAGCTTAACCAACCTATGAAGTGAGAAATGCTAAGCTGGGCATCATAATCGTAGCTTAAATGTTAGAGCACTTGGAGCGCTATTCTAAGGATTCCGGAATCGATTCCCGGCTTGGACAATTTTTCACTAAGTTGGTTCTACGCTTAGATAGCAATTTGAAAATTCACGTATTAAAATCCTATTTATTAATATTTCTTTCTTTTCTGTATGAATAAAAGTATCTAATGATATAATGTAATATCAAAAAAGTATCTTAAAAATTGCATTTTTTCTGTTACTCACACACATTATTAATCGATTCATCAAATAAAAAAAAAATGAATTATCCAAAACATTTTGAATAGCGATTTTATTTATTGTCAAAACAATAGATTTTTATTTGACTTTGTCTTTTAAACTTGCTGCTTCTCATTCAAAAGTTGTTTAAAAATAGTTTCTGCTTTAAGTTAATTAGGTTTTATTGAATTACATTTCATTAGAAAAATAATTACTTATTTTGCATAACTCTAGTATGAAAATGTCAAAGATATATTCCATAATAAAGAAATAATAATTAAAAATTCATAAATAAAATTTATTGGTTAATAAAATAAGTCTGTTTACATTAATATTAGAACAATGCAATAAATAAAGTTTATTAAATTAAGTCCGGGTTTACTCTCATATTATGTTTTTCATTTATGTCGTTTGTTAATCAATTAATTTTATGGGAATGACTTGTAATGATATTAAGAAATGGATTTTATTCAAACCATAAAAAGAAAAAAGAAAACAATTATAATTAATATGAGAAAAGCATGAAGGATGTATAAAAACTTTGTTTTTCATTAAAGTAATTTAAGTTATTTCATAGTAATTTTCTTTATAAATTTAAACCGGATTTTAAAAACATAATGTATTTATAACAAGAACTATTTACTGAGAAATACATGTTAAGAAAAACATTATATAAGCTGAAACTGTAGCTGAATATTTAAATTTATTCCAAAAAAACTTGGCTGCTACTTGTATGTTTATAATTACCACAAAAAATTTATAGTAAATTTTGATTAATTCAGCCTTCAAATCTTAATGATTTTTTTATTTTTTTTATTTTTGTCGTCCGATTATCTGCGCTAGGGATATAGGACCAAGGGGGGGGGGCCCTTCGTGGGGGTCTTTCTAAGGGAACCTAACCCGTATTTACGCAAGGTTCGAAGAAAACCACGAAAACTCCGAACGGTTAGGCCGACAGCCGCGATTGGGTTCTAACCCAGCACCTGCCGTCTACCAGTTGAGAGGTCTGTACCTCTCGGCCACTGGTGGGGCTCAAATCTTAATGTAATAGCTTTTATTATTTACAAAACCTTTCTCTTTAATTCCTTAAGTGGTGGCGAGATATAGTTTATTTCACCTAATTGAAACAAGATTCGCATCACAAACTTTTGACGAAAATCTATAGTTTTAGCTTTGGGGGCAAAATGTTGAAAAATTTCCTTTCCTTATTTTAAAATAAAATTTTTGGTTATTCCGTTGAGCATGCAATAATACAGAAACATTTCGTCTTGCCTCTCGACGAGTTAATAATTTCCAATAAATTTGAAACATGTTTGTGAATTTGGTTTTTCTGCTTTTCAGACCGCCTGGACTCCCATAAATATGATCCGATGACCATAAAATTCATAGATGTTATTAAATATTACTTCGGCATGTTCGGTATTGAGGATGAAGTATATTAGTCCAAGAGCCGACCGCACAAAACTCTAAGTCATCGAACACAAGAGAAAATTTTTTATTTTATGGAAGAATAGTAATAGAGGAATCTAGTGATCCATGTCTACCGGAAATATTCAGAAAAATGCTGTTTTTCTAAACGTTGTTTTCCTCAATGTTTAGTTTTTTCAAGCTTTTGTTTGTTTTTCATCCAGTAGATATAGCTACTTGTACACCTAGTTGTTCATGCTGATATCTTCTTGTTTTTTTTTTCTTTCTTTCTTTTATTCGCGTTAGCTTCCGTAACAGGTAAAAAAGACTGCGCCTCTCTCTGGCTTTGCCCAGCTGTGCTTTTTCTAGCACGCTGTGTGTTGCACTGATAAAAAATCTTGGTGGCAGATTCGAAACGGCCGTTTGCTGCTATTTCATGCATTGTTTGTGCTTTTCTGAACATTGGTTTTTTTTACCTTTAAGCATTTTTCACGAAGACCTATTTTGGTATTTTAACAGAAATACTTGTTTTAGAATCGCACAATTTCTGCAATTAAATAAAACGAATATTTTTGTAAGAATATACTGGCATTAAAAAAATCGGGAAGTTGACAACTACCTAGATGTATAAAGTTTAATTTTTTTCTTCAACACTGATATTCTTTTAATGTTGTTCTTTTTCTGTTTAAATTTAAACTGCAAATAGCAAATTAAGTGTAAGTGAATTATTTTTGATTGATTTCCATTTAGCATTTATATATAATCTGTTGTAAAATATCTTCTATTAGTTAATTAAAATATGTTTATCCATTACATATACATCCATATAGATAAATACTTGTAAGACTTTTTTTCGTAATCATAAAAGTCACTTACAAATATATTCGTTTTTAAGAAAGTTTAAAATTATGATAAGACAATAATCGATGTATATCGTCTTAAATTTAAGAACGCACAAAATAAACTTTAACAGTCCCATCCTTAATAATCTTAAATTAATCCTTAATACTTCCAATCCCAAGTTAATCCTTAATAGCTAGATCCCAAATTAATCTTTAATAGCCTCCTACCAAATAATCATAAATTAATCCTTTTATAAATTCTGGTTTCCTATTTTGAAGTAGCAAATTGTATGCTATTCAGTGTATTACAGAGTTAATGAAAAGAAGTTACAAACTTTGTTCTTCAATCGCCGTTTCATTAGTTTCCTTGGAGAAGAAAATCGTTATTATCACACACTAATTTAAAATCTAATTCTACGCTTCTCTACTATATGTAGTTAGTTAATATTTTTCTCTTTATTTCAGAGTAGTGTAATATATTCTGAAGAGTACAAGAGTTTGATTCTTAGGTTAAATTTTTTTCATAAAGTAATAGATTTTCTTGTTTAAATTAATCACTTCTTTTTAAAATTTAGGGCTGAATTTCAGTTAAAATATGGTATATTGATAGTAATTTTTTTTAATTCATGATAAAGGGTTTTATTAGCCCTCATGATATTATTTTTTTTAGAAAGGATGTTAAATGTTACAATCAATTCAGTCGTTCAAATATAAAACAGAGGCCGCAATGACCCGATTAACATAAAAAGTATTCGTGATCAGTCTGTTCTGTATTTGCTGCTGCACATAGGCTTAAAATATATGGCAAGCGTAAATTTTTTCTTTGAAAACATAACCGTTTGCTTTGAGTTATCAATAACGTTTGAAGATTTGTAAGTAATTTTTTTATCATGTTACAATAACTTTGAAGTTAAGATTTTTGTATCTTTAACTATCTGATAAATAATCCATAAATTTAAATGGTGAATGAAAGATTTATGTGTCACGAAATAGTCTGTCACTTGTGATCCTTTTCAGAGGTAAATAATTTCAATTGCTAAAATATTGAAAAGAATAAATGACACCGGAATGTATATGTAAGAAATTTATATGTAATTAAGAAAAAAAAGGACTATTTTTCGCTTACATAATAAACCGAAAAAAAAATTGCACCAAAATTTTGGTGGCATCGTGAGACTTGGGAATTAAAATTAAGTGCTGGTGTTGTTTTTGCGGTTGATTATTTGCACTAGGGATGTAGGCCCGAAGGGAGAGCAAATTTTTGAGGGTATTTCAAAGGAATCCTAACCTGTATTTACCCAAGGTAAGCCAAAGTTCGTAGAAAACTACGAAAAACCCCGAAAAATTCGGCCGACGGGTTCGATTGGGTTCGAACCCAGCACCTCCTGTCTACCAGCTTCGAGAGCAAAATCTCTCAACCACTGGTGAGGCTATTATTAAATGATTTCATAAACATACCACTGCCTTTGAAAGGATTAAATAAATCGCACAATGTGTGTTGTGATTTCAGACATGATTTAGTATTATTCATTCTAGGGGGTTCGAATAATAAAAATATTAATGTTTTTTTCACTAAAAATTTCTTTATTTTTTTTACTAAACGTTTAAATTATGTTTAGTCTTAATTGAAACAGAAAATAATATTTTTTTTCGTTTTAATTTGCTTTTAAAATCTGTCTTTCAACCAATAGTTGTGAAAATTTCTTGTAAAAATACGTTTTTTTCTCTCCATTTTTTGCATTTAAATTGTTATAACTGAAGAACCGTTAAAGGTAAGTCGTTCAAACTTGGAACGTATATTTTTCAATTGTTTTACTTTAATTCTTGAATCAATAAATTTGAAAAGAAAATATTTACTTTTCAAAATAATGTTTTTTCGGCAAGATTTTTTATCTAAAATGAACAGTTTTTTAAATTCTGAATTAAAATGAAAACTTGTGTATTTTTGCGTATTTAAATAAAAAAAAGTAAATAAAAAAACGAATTTTACAAATTATATTTCGAAATACAACGATTTTAAATTGCCCCACCTCTTTCATAAATTTTAAATTTATTTTTTTTTTAAATTTTTTAGATGTTTTAAAATGTGATTTTGTTTAGAAATAATATAGTAAACCATCATAAAAAAATAAAATTATTAACTCAATAAATAAAAGTTTTTTTTAAATGTGTCCCGGATCTCCGTAACTGAGACATAGACATTGTGTAAGATACAATCATGCAGGTGCCAAAAGATTTTAGTTACGATATGCAAAGTGCAAATAAATTTGTAGTGTTGGGAATGTTCAACAAGGGGATAGCCTAGAGCGAATAATTAAAATTCTTTAATCTATAAAGGAGACGCACTTTCAAAAAAAAAAAAAAAAAAAAAAAAAAATGCTCCTATTGCAAACTGGGTTATTGCCTTATTTAGATTTTTTTTTCTAGACTTCCCGTGGGAGTTCCATATTTCAGAAACTCAACCGCTATCCCTTCAAAGGGTTAAATAATGGAAAGTTAAGCAAAAAACTGAACATTAAAAATAGCATTAATTGAATTAAAAGAAATTTAAATAAAATTTAGATTTATATCTCAGCTTTCATAAATCTTTGTTTATTAGTAAATTGATCTTTTTATTAAAATGAAAAGTTATCATAATTTTTGAAGTTTTATAAAAGAATAAAATGTTTCAAGTTGTAATTGGTCTGTAACCATTAATAAAAACATCAAATGCCTGTATTAAAAAAATACAAGTAACTAAATAAATGAAAACTTTCACATAACTTTTATTAAAGAAAAAAAAAACTCAATAAAATATGACTTTTTTGAACTCAACGAGAATAAATTTGTTTTCGTTAGAATTTTCACATTAAACTAAAAGAAAACTAACGTAATTGAACCTTTTTATTAAAAAAATATTGAATATTTTAATTTCTCTTTGACCTCTAGTATAAATCTAGCTGTTTAAAAGAAGAAACAATTATATATGCGCATATTACTTTAACTTACACCTGTCGGTATATAATTATCATTTTCATATTTACTGTGGCTGCAATTTACCTTTTGTTCATTTTTTAAATTGATACACCAAAGAAGAAAATTGTCAAAGTCCGAATTAGGTGGGTTCTTTCAATTTTTCAAAAGAAGTATAAACTTTTCCTAAAATTTTTTTGAACACTTTACTGGAAGATTAAAAATTTCGAATAATTATTTCAGTATTTTAAAGTAAAGAAAATATATTAAATTTTTAATTTAATACATAAATTAATATAAAGAAAATATAATATAATAGAGAGAAATAATGAGTTCCAATTTCAATTTTTCCACTATATTCCAATCATCAGAAGGGAAAAAAATAAATAGAAAAAGAAAATATTGTATTTTATAACTCAGCTATAATACCTTAGCATGAAAACTACAAACAGGCTTTGGATAATATTTTTTTCTCTTTACAGTTCGTTTGAACTCCTTTTACCTTAACCCTTTGCAATTCAGAGGCGATTCTCACTGACCCCTAGTGTTCAGCGTAAATGGGTGCTCTAAATACTCCGGACATCAGTATTTTAAACTCTTTTTTTTTTTTTTTTTTTTTTTTTTTTTTTTTAAACCTATCTCATAACCGAATAATCTGTCATAAGGGATTACGAATTGAACTGTTAGATATTAGCAGTGTCTAAGCATTTAGCGACCCGATTTATGAGAAACACCTGACAACACTAGTGGTAAGTAAAAACCGTTTCTGAAATGCATTTTTTTTTCTTTTTTACCGATCTTTTACACAGTCAGCGCAGATGCATTTTATGTATTATATCGAAATCTTTAAGCTTTTGGACAATAATAGATTGTGAAACGTTTTATATTTTTGTGAAAAATAACAATTTTTAACACAAAATGAAATCCTGTAACTCAACTGAATCAATCTAAATTAGGTGGATATGTAGAACCAATGAATTTGTGTGTAACTTTTTACAATAGAGCTAAACTGCAGTTAATAAATCTAGAAATTTTTATATTGCTTCATGAATAATCAAAAAAAAATGTGTTTAAATTTTGAAAAACAAAACAAATATTTAAAATATGTATTCAAACTAAATACAAATTGTTAAATGGTGCATCTACATTTAAAAATATCTAAGTTTCATAACTCATCTACGAACATCATCAGGATAAAAAGGACTGATCAAGGAGCGTTCAATTTATAAATAACAAAACAATATATAAAAAAAAATTGCTATGTTAAAAAAAATCTTTATTTATTTTAATTATTTAAAAAAATCACGTGGAAGATAGAAAGTAGATAATAAAAGGATTAAACGAAAATACATTTCTTTATTCTTTGTCAGGAATGGTTTTATATTTATAGCAGCATATGATATACATATATATTTTTTAAAAGTCATACTTTTTATAGATGCATTTTTCAACAGCATGTTTCTTCTTTTATGCTTGCCACTCTTATCAGACTTCAAACTAACTTCTGAAAAAATCTTAAAAGGAGTTTAGTCATAAAAATGAAATAAAAAGAATAACACAAGGCAATATCTCGGTATGCTGCTGAAAGCAGATGCATGTTTAAGGCGAAACCGCCTGAGATTTATTCTCTGAAAAATAAGTTTTTATACTAAATTTTCTGCAGAAAAGATTTTTTTAAAGTAAGTCTTAACGTCTAAAGCATTTCTTATGGAGATATATTAGTTTTCCAAAAGTCATCATATTCAGCCCTTATATATATTAAAGTGTTATAGCTCAATACATTTTAAGCAAATATTTGTAGATAATATACTTATGCAAAAGTTATAGAATACATTTATATTATATTATATTTATATTTATTTATATTTCCCCTTAAAAGATAACACCACATGTTAAAATGCTATTTTTCTAAACATAAAAATACAATGGATTTTTTTCCGAATTTCAATATGAATTTACTTTTATAAACTACTTCGAAAAACGTAATTAGAAATCTAAACAACATTAAAAAAGTTCCAATGCAGCTTATTTTTGAAAAATATCTATTACGATTTATCTAAAAATAATTAAATGCAATTATACATTTACATAAATAAAATATAATAAATGAGATACAAAAACCTTCAAACAACTTTGAGGAAAACAAGACAAACCATAAAAAAGAATAAAAAATAGAAATATGAATCATATAATTTTTTTTTTTTTTAACCACAGTAATGAAAAATCAACTGTAATTCTTCAACTTTATATTTAAGCAAAATCATTTCACCTAGTAATTACTTTTACTCCAGCAATAAAACTTTCACTCTGTGGAAAAATAAAATATATTTACACTGATTAAATTTTTGTTAAGAATTAATTATGGTGATTAAACTTTCGGTAGTTTCAAATTGCAAGTTAATACACGATTAAGGAAAAAAACATGCAAAGCCTCAAGTGGTTTTGTTCTTTTCTTGTGGTACAATTTCACTGAAACGCTTTGGCCTTTTGTGCCTCGAGCTAAAAGTTTTCAAGCGAATAAATTCTCCACTTTACTAATTTTCAATGTAAAAAATGGAATGGAATTTCACAACAAAATTTGTCAATTTTTTTAAAGTAACTTTTTTTTCGTATTAGTTTTACTTATAATAAGTAACCCCTTAACTCATTAATTCTTTTACGTTCAATAAATTGAAAATAGCGGATTCAGACCACTATTATTTAAATAAAATATTCGTAAAACTTAGTCTAAACATTATGCCCATTCAATAGCCATGAAATGATTTATTTAAGACTGTTAAATTTTGTTCATATTTTGAAAAGCCAATTTCTTTTATCACAGCACGCATTACGATTTATCAAAATACTTTACAATTTTTATGCATGCATATTTGAGAAGCATGCTTCTTGTTTTATGCATACCTATCTTATCTGCTTCCAAACAAAGTTTACAAAAGTGTAAAGGCTCATAAAAACGCAGAAAAAATAATAAGATATGCAATATCTTAAAATATTGTTGAAAGCAGACGCAAGTTTGAAAGGAAAACCGCCTGAGATTTACATTCTAGAAAAACAAGATTTAACCTTAAATTTTCTACAGAAAAAGTTTTTTAAAGTAAATTTGAAGTCTAAAAATGTTTTAAAGAATTCTATAAGTTTTCAGAAAAAACATGCATATATAAAAAATATGCTTATGCAAATAAGATTTTTGTGAAGAGTCTCTTTAAAATTTATCTGACAACATTAGAATGTTCAAAGAATGGTTATTAAATATTGATTAATCATTCGTATGATAAATTTATTAGCTTCATTAATAATAAAATAATTTAATACTTTATAAAAGATAATACTATAGTACATATTAATTGATAGTATTCAAATTACATGCCAGAATACATAAGAATCAATTATCAAAAGCTAAAAGACATGCATAACCCAATTTTTAAATACTAGTGTATTCTAATAACGTTATTTTTGAATAAATAAGGAGACTAAACAGGAACCGATACTTTCACCCGCTGAAAATATAATTTTCTATCTTTTCTTTTTCCTTTTCCAGATTTTAAGATTTTGTTTATACTTTTCATATCTTTTCTCTTTTCAAATTTATTTTGCTTTTAAATTTTTACAAAGTTAGTTATAAATCTATAAAGATTATTATATACATACAAAATGTCACTACCATTACTATCATTACACAAAAAATTGGCGCAGAGGTGATGCCCAATGACAGCCTCTAATTGTTTACAGTAATCTTTATCTTAACCACTTTAGTGATCAATAATTGAAAATAATTTTCAAATAATACTTATTTTTTTTAATCTATTTTACAAAATTTTTAAACTTTTATTACCGGTTTTTCAAAACAGAAATCTTTGCATAATTGAATCAGAAAAATGCTCGGATTAAATATTGCAAAATATACAATAAAAAATCACTGTTAAAAATAATAAATCAGCATTAGAATATGGATGCCCGTACCATGTACGGGCAAACACTGATTAGCAAAAACACGCTGGCCAGATTACGCACGGGCAAACTAGGGAAGCGGGTAATAAAATTCAAAATTTCTCTCATTAGGTACGGGGGGAAATATTATTAAAATTAATTGGTGTCAGCAAGGTCCATTTTTTGCGCCAAATTCCCACCACTGAATATGCATACCCTGAGTCAGAAAATTATCTGAAATCATTTTAAGCACATGAAATACTTTAATTACAATCCCATTTTTATTATTTTTAAATCTCATAAAAATAGAAAGTTTAATATCTCTGAAGTTAGTTTATAATCAAATGTAACATCACATACATCATTTTATATGTATAAAATGATATTCATTCGATTTCGGAAAACAAAATGGAATGTTTGTAGCTACGTACTTGTTATATTTTACGTGATTTAGAAACGACTAGATACTGAACGTAAAAAGAATAGCCCTAACTCCTAACTCCCCTTCTAAGTGCTTAATCTACTCTCGCATTAGAACTCTTTTTCAGAGTAATATTTCTATTCAAAATTCATAGATTCTACTTCCGATTAGGAACAAATTATTAACATAATTATTGGATGATTTCACGTAAGTTATTTAAAAAGTTAAAATATCATTCATTATGTTTCATTCTCCTTTGAATTAACTTCTTTTTTAATATTCCACGCAGTCTAATATTATATAAAATAAATTAATGAAAACAGATCGTCTGAAATGTTTTAGAATTTTAAAGATAGTTGCAAATCACACTCTTGAAAAAAAAAATGCCTTTTTTTATTATTTAATATTTTGAATTCTTTATTTCAGCCTTTTCAATTTTTTTTTTTACTTTATGGCAAAAAGGAGTTAAACTTTCTTAAGTCAATTTATTTACATCATACATAAGCATTACATATGTAATATTAAACCCAATTTTCTCAAAATGTTTCTTTTTGAACTTCCATGTAACATTTCATAAATATTATTGCAAATTACTGTTTACAGTCTTGCCAGAATATTTCACATTATTCAAAACTGATCAATGTGAAGTGAATTTGTATTATAAACATCTATACAACAGTTTTGTAAAAATGTTATTCTTTCGAAAAATGAAAGCTTTTTGTCACTTAAGAGCGTTTAAAATCACTTAAAAGCGTTTGTCACTTAAAAGCGCACTTAAGAAAATGCGTTTTAATACTGATTAAAAAAATCGCTAAAAAATATATGTTTATAAAGTTGGATACAATTTATTAGGAATTATTTATGTTATGTATATAAAAAAATTCAAGAGAATATCTTTGGTAGTTTCCAAGAAAAAAATGCCTTAATTTGACATGGTAGGCAGGGACTTTAAACTGCTCATAAAGGATTTAATAATCTTAAATGTTTTTGTATTCTTTTTTACTTATAAGTGTTTAGATAAACAAATTACCACAAAAGCTTTCAATAAAATTTCCATTTTCGTACATGAATATCTTTAGACACAGAAATTATATTTGAGTATTTAAATCTGCAATAAATATTATTTTTGAAAAAATGCTTATTCAATAAACATAAATAATCTTTATTGGCGATTATACAATTATGCAAACAATACATTTATATGATTAAATTTGTACGCATTTAACAAAATGCTTCACATGCTATAAAAGAGATTTTAAGTTCTGTGATGTATGATTCGCCATTCTCAAACGGAGAACTACCAGCTTGTAAACTGTACTACAACCTATTTCAAGCATGCTGCTACTATGCTCTTGTTATTCGGAAAAGAGCATTTGCTAAATCACTCTAAATATACGTAATAGCGTCAGTAATGTATGAGAAATTATTTAAGCATTTTATCACTGACTTAACTCTAACGTACAACATTGTGTATATGATAATTCTCGTTATCTACATAGTTGAAAGAGCTTTAGTTTCGATGTAACAAAACAAGGTTGATTGGTTAATTTCTTCATACTTGATTGCGATTGAAAATAGTTTTCAAATATATGACGTTCTGAATTCTTCATAAGTGCATTGAGGAAATATTAGATACTAGGGTTTAAAATAAATATTAGAAAAAAATCAAATAAGTTAAATATTACATTAATCTTTAATATTTATGTAAACTGATGATAAATACATTATTAAATTCTTAGTTTATAATTATATAGTTGATAAACACTTACACGTTCCCAATAATTTTATATATGATATCATTTATTTATCTTTGAGATTTACAGAATTAATTGACCAATTGAATTCAATTGAATTATTTTCTTAAATAATTCGAATTGAATGGTCGAATGAATCGCTTCATGGGCGAAAGTCCGTTTTTGTACCACATAATTTTTAATCCAAAATAAAACATCGCATCAGAGGAATAGGATGAAAATTTTTATTACATTTAATATGTGAACAAAAGATTTTGCTAAGTTTCAAGTAAATTTATTTTTAAATTCTGGTGTAAATCGCCCATTTATGCATTTTTTGAATAAACTCAATATGCACCTTGCCCCTGACAGGGTTAACAATCTTAAGCGCAGTTGAAAGTCACATCAATGAGAAAAAGTATTCCTGATATATTTTGAATCTTTTGTACTGCCCTTTTCGGATTATTTTTTTTTTTTATTCCAAATGATGCCGATTTTCTTAATTAATTTAGTTTATTTGAATCACATATAAACATTTACGTACATTAACCTTTAACTCCGTTTTCTCCAAATGTTGCTTTTTGAACTTTGATGCAGCATTTTATAGACATTCGTACACATTATTGTTTGCAATCTTATCAGATTATTTCAGACATATCCTTGATCAATCTAAAATGAACCTTTGATACAAAAAGGCTTAAAAAATTCTCCTTTAAATAAAATGAAAGTTTTTTCTTATTTATGTGTTTTCAATTCCAGATTTTTTAAAAATAAAAAATATTGGTTATAAAGTTTACTTTAACTTATTAGAAATTATTTAGATTATAAAAGAATTCAAGTGATAATAATCAAGTGATAATAATCAAGTGATAATAATTCAAGTGATAAAAAAAAAATCCAAGTGAATATCTTTGGTAGTTTCTGTGCAAAGGTGCATTTATTATGTAGGAATTTCCAAATACCCATAAAAAACTTTAACTATCTTAAACGTTTTTATATTTTTTTAATGGAAAATATTTAGATATACAAATTAGACCTTAAGTACTTACATTTGCTAACATTTCATTTTTCCGCTCATAAAATATCTTTCGACGCGAAATTACATTTAAGCACCTAAATCTGCAATCGGCATTGATTTCGTAAAGCTGTTTATTCAATAAATATAAATAAATTTTATTAGCGATTATATACAGGGTGAGTCATAAATATCGAAACAATAGGCTATCTCCTTAAATATTGCCTGTAGACCCATACTTCCAATTGCAAAAATTCATTAAAAAAAATTAAATTTCTGATAAGATAAGTTGCAACTCCATGGGGAGTCTATTTGAAAAAATACGAAAATTAACTTTTTATACGGTCACGTAGAGTACATTTCCCAATTGGGGAATTATTCCTTATCCATTCCGAAATTCAACAAAAAAATTTCATCTCCTTATTTAAAAACCAGACAGAGATATTAAAATCCAAAATTCGTCTGTTACACCACTTTACCATGCTTGTTAACGAATAGTTATTCATTCATTTTCAAACGGAATGAGGGATCGTCCATAAATTAACTGTTATTAAATGTTGATTTAAGACAGTGCCTCTTATTTAAACATAATAAAGCAGCGTATTGATTTAAAACAAAATTTGTTTTCAAATTATGTTGATCGTCAGTAGTGGAAGTCGGCATGGATCGAAATATCTAGGTCCGGTCCCAAACCGACTCATAGAGAAAAAAGTTTGCCCGGCATGGGAAAATGTTAAAATCATAACCCAGACCGGCCTAGAAAAAGGTTAAATAATAGCCCAGCTTAGCCGTGATTTTCTACATGTTTTTCTTTACTTCGGTTTGGTTAAAATTGCTTTCGTATGGAGGAGTTCTGACCAAAAATACTTACTACAGCTTTTCGTTTTTTATATTTATATTTTTTATTATTAAAGAAGCGCCAAAGGCTGTGATATATTTATTTTATCAATGAATCTATGTTTATATGTAAATGTTTCACTTATAATTTAATATCGCTAATCCATATCCCGTGTGATAGAGAGATTTAAAAATGTTATACATTAAAACCTTTTAAGACGGAATCATACAGGAAAGAAAATATACGTTATAGACAAATGCCCTTCCTAGGAGGGTTAAATGGAGTTTACTTTTTTTCTCAGTATTATTACACTTATTTTACATGGGTCAACACATTTTCTGTTTAAGACAAAATTCCGTCATAGGCAGATTTTTTTTATCTGGTTTTATTGTGTTGATTTTTTTTAGCATTTGAATAAACAATTCTTTTTTTTTTTTTTTTTTTTTTTTTTTTTTTTTTTTTTGTAAAATAAAAGCGATTTCAAAATTTAAGTGGTTTTCGTCGAAATTTTGATTGAACCAAATTTTACTTATTTCAGGCGTGAATTAGGTCAGTCAGACACAGTGATTTTACCGTAATTTCTGGCGATAAACCGCGGATCAAACAATTCTTTTTGGACCCAGAAAATTTATTTAGTGTTTGAAGAAATATATTTACGACGATCTAATAAGTTACATTACTTTCTGAAAAAATTCTGGGTTGAAAAATAATTGTTTGATCTGCGGATTATACGCAGGAAATTGCGGTAATACGGATTGTTCGATGATTAAAAATTTCGTCCAGTGCAGACATAGGAAGAAGGAAGCATTCCCCTCCGGTATGAAAAATACATTAGACCCAGATAGGCGAGTGTTCAGAAAAAAGTAACTTCTTGGTCCTGACCTGGCCTGGGCCCAGAATACAGATTTTTTAACAGCCTCTCCAGGACGATAAAAAGATTGACGTTATCAGGGGTAAATTTCTAAATCTACAGCTTAGAAAAGCATTCTTTTAAATAGCTGACGGGGAGTAAAGCAAAACATTACGTTTTTCTTCATAATGAATTTTTTTCCGACTATTTCTTGTCTTTAAATTATTAAAAAGTTTAGAATTGTTAAGGAAAAAAATTGAAATATGTCATTTTTAATTATTTTACATTAGTTTTGTTTCGGGCAAAATTAAAAAAATATTTACTATTAAAAATATGATTTTTTTAAAAAATATGTTATTTTTTCAATAAATATTTTTAATAGTTTTAAAATTGATATTAAAAAACAAAAACCCTGAAAAAAACTAAAATCAGATTTTCATCTTTAATTAAATGGAAAATTACTGAAATCAGGTAAATAATGTTTTGAGTTAAAACGAATTTTAATTATCCAATTTAAACCACTACTAACCATATGAAATTTTTATAAATTTTAGGATGTGATTTTCTTAGAAAATTACATGTCTAACCATCACAAAAAAAGAAAAAAAATCAAAATTCTAACCCAAAAGATAGATAATTTACACATTTCCTAGAACTGTTAAAATAACATTGTCTTTTAAATTGCGCGCATTTCAATTTGTGTATAATCCATTAAAACCTGATGAATAATTCAAACGGCTATAACTCTGCGAGTTTTGAGGATATGAAGATGTCTTATTCAGGACTGGATAAGGAAAGTTTTCCTAATTGGAATTTTTATCCTACGGGGGCCGTATAAAAATAATTTTTCGCACTTTTTCAAATAGACCCCCATGGAGTTGCAAATTATCAAAAATTTCACCTTTTTGATGAATTTTTGCAATTGGAAGTATGGTTCTAGGGGCAATATTTAAGGAGATAGCCTATTGTTAATAGCCTATTATAATTATGCAAACAATACATTTATATAATAAGTCTATACATTGATAATATAATATTATGATTGATACTATGATAAGTCTATACGTATACATTTAAGAAAATGATTCACATGCCATAAAAGAGAATTTAAGTCTATGATGTATGATTAGTCATTCTCAACCGGAGAATTACCAGCTTGTAAACTGTGCTACAACCTATTTCAAGCATGCCGTTAATATGCTCCAGTTATTCGGAAAAGAGCATTTGCTAAATCACCCTAAATGTACGTAATGGCGTTAGTAATATATGAGAAACTACTTAAGTCTTTTACCATTGACTTAGTTCTAAAGTACAACATTGTGTATAAGAGAGTTTTCGTTATTTACATAGTCGAAAGAGCTTTTCTTTTGATGTAACAAAACAAGGTTGATGGTAAATTTCTTGATACTTGATTAAGATTGAAAATAATTTTCAAATATCTGATATTCCGAATTTCTATAAATGTACTGAGGGAATGTTAGGTACTAGGGTTTAAAATAAATACCAGAAGAAATAGAATAAATTAAATATTATGTCAATCTTAAGTATTTACGTAAACTGCTAATAAATACATTAACAAATAAATAGTTAATAAATATATAGTTGATAAATACATTACACATTCCCAAGAATTTTATAAATGATATCTATTATTTAACCTAGGTTCGACAGATGTAATTAGCCCATTGTATTTTGGTAAAGAATTCGAATTAAATTTTTAACCACTTCAAGGGCTTAAATTCACTTTTGGACGACCAAATTTTTATTCTAAAATGCGATGTACGTGTCAGAATAATGAATGAAAAATTTCCTTTTATTTGATATGCGAAAAAAAAAACTTTTGCTTATTTGCAAGTGAATTTGTTTTTAAATTCTGTTGTCAATCGCGCATTTCTGCATTTTTTGAATAAATTATCTTGAATAAGGTAATGCTTGCATTGCCCTTTAATGAGTTAACAATCTTAAGGGAAGTTGAAAGTCACATTCGTGAGAAAATGTTTCATTTTTTTAAAATATTTTTAATTTTTTGTTTCACCTTTTTCGAATACTTTTTTGTTACAGATAATGTTAATTTTTCTTAATTAGTTCAGTTTATTTACAATATACACAAATATTTACCTATGTAAACTTTAAACTCTGTTTTCTCAAGATGTTGCTTCTTGATCTTCAATGTAGCATTTTATAAAAATTATTAAATATTACTGCTAGTAATCTTGTCAGAATATTTCACACATATCTTTGATTAATATGAAATGAACTTTTAACACAAAAAGGTTTTTTAAATGCACGGTTTACGGTTTGGTTTGGTTTGGTTTATTTTTGTCGTCCGATTATCTACACTAGGGATATAGGACCAGGGAGGAGTGCCCTTCGTGGGGGTCTTTCTAAGGGAACCTAACCCGTATTTACGCAAGGTTCGAAGAAAACCACGAAAACTCCGAACGGTTAGGCCGACAGCCGCGATTGGGTTCGAACCCAGCACCTGTCGTCTCCCAGTTGAGAGGTCAGAACCTCTCGGCCACTGGTGGGGCCTGTACGGTGGACGAACATTTTTTTTTTAATTTTCATCATAGCAATATGAAATTTTGTGCATATATACATTTCACAAAAAGCATATAGAACACCTTCAAAAAAATTCCAATCTTATTAAATTTTTTTAATTTTTAAACGAAATTTTAAAATGCTCCTCGTGTCTTAATTTTTGAGATATTTTCTTGCTTTTGCATTTTTATCACTTAAAACTCCATTATAAACAAACTTGTGTAAGATTTTAAAAATCTCTTGAATAGTAATATTTTATGGATTTTTTTCTACATTCCATATCGATTTTCACCAAAACTTTGCTTTATAATAAGTAAAAAATCAAATTTGATGAATTTTAAAAGCTTCACACAATTTCTTTCTAAACAATATCAGGATACTAATATTCATAAATATTAATCAAAAATTACGTATCAATAAGCATTTCAAAAATCTAAAAACACTGAAAAATTAGTTTTGAGAAAAACAGATTTAAAGTATATAAATACGCTAATTTTTATAATTTACTTCTTAAAAGCTTAATAAATTATATTTCAAGAAGAAAAAACTGTTTTGGTACTATTATACCACAGAAATAGACCTTTTTCTGCGACGATATGGCTATAGACGATTTTGCTCAAATGAAGGTCCACTGTCCCTTAAAAAAATTCCTTTAGAAAAATGAAAGTTTTTTGTTATTTATGTGTTTTTTATTTCTGATTAAAAAATAATTACAGAATATCTATCGATAAAGTTTACTTTAATTTGTTAGGAATTATTAACGTTATGTACATAAAAAAAATTCAAGTGAATATATTTGTTAGTTTCTGAGTAAAGGTGAATGTCTTAGGAAGAGATTTTCAAATGACCATAGAATATTTAACAACCATAAAAGTTTTTATATTTTTTATGGAAAATATTTAGATATACAAATTAGCACGTAAGTACTTATACTCGGAATAACATTTCAATTTCCCGCTGATAAAATATCTTTAGACAAATAAATTACATTTAAGCACCTAAATCTACAATAGATGTTTCTTTTGAAAAACTATTTATTTAATAAATATAAATAATCTTTATTGACGATATGATTAAGACTATACACCAGGGCTGTCCAACGCGGCGCCCGCGGGCGCCATGGCGCCCTTTGAAGATTTTCTTGGCGCCCTTTTGAAGATTTCCTGTTACTAGACTTTTTAAAAGTAAAATTGAATTATGAAGAATACTTTCTGTAAAATCATTAATATTTGCATCAGAGATATTTTCAAAACCTGTGGAAACACATTAAAAACCAGAACCACACTTTAAAAATTTAATCATGCATATTTTCACGATTTATAATTACTTTTTATTAAGTGTAATCAGTGTTGAATTCAGGGAGTGGCCCGCAGATGGCATTCTCCTCCGGAGAAATGAAATATTCCTCCAGAAAATTTGAGATTTTGTGTTTTTAATAATCAAAAATTACAATTTCTCCCTATGTCTCCCCAGGAGCTACAAAAGTCCCTGAATTCAACACTGAGTGTAATTATGATGGTTACATGTATTAATAATTGTAAATAGCTCTTTTTAATAATCAATAAGTAACAGAAAAAGAAAAGCTTTCCCCCATTCCCCGTCCCTTTGAAGGTACATGTGAAAGCTCATGTATATTTTTCTTTTTGTTGGCCATTGGCTGTTTTATATTGAGAATAAAATGACTTAATTTTTCATTCCTGACTTTTGAGATTCTTGGAGTTTGTTTTCAATTTGCTCAGAAAAATTAATAAGAATGAGTAGCGCAGAACACTGAGTGGAGCGATGCAGAATAATTTCCATCCATGAAAGCACTTTCAGACTATCTCTCTCTCTGAAATTACTCATATAGATTAGTCATTATCATGCTTTCGTTTTTGTATTTTTTATAAAAACTAAATTCAGGCCTTGAAAACAAGTCAAAGCACATTTTTACATCACAAAAGAAACTTATTAGTACCCCTGGTTTCTATGTTGATTTATTTATTTATTATTGCTGCTATTATAGGTGTGATTGAAGTTTCTGGCACCTTACCCTAAAAACATTTTTGCGATAGAGCTATCATAGAGAAATGTATAATTTGAAATTTAAAATATATAACTCCAGAATTGTAGGGGCCTTTTGTCTTCTGCTCTAATAATCATTTGCGTTATGCTAAACGTGCATATGTATTAATACTACTGTGCGATAGCATTGCCGTTTGTTTTCAGTTATGTGAATAATGGCGCCCTTTATTGAGTGAGAGGAGCTGAGATGCGCCCCTGTTTAATAAAAGGTTGGACAGGCCTGCTATACACATTTAACAAAAAACTTCACATGCCATAAAACAGAATTTAAGTTTTATTGTGTATGATTGGCCGTTCTCAGCCGGAGAAGTATCGGTTGGTAAACTGTCTACAACCTATTTCAAGCAAACTGTTGATACATTTGACTAAAAGAATAAATTCTTGTTTTCTTTTAACTTAAAAAAATAAACGTTTTTTTTTTTTTTTTTGTAATTTATGTGGTTATTATTCCAGATTAAAAAAAAATAAAGAATATATGTTTATAAAGTTGACTTTAACACTAAAACGCACGGAAGGAGTCGGTTCGACTCAAGTCATTTGATTAAATTTCAATTCGAACAAGAGAATCTTTCTTGAAATAATTTTTAGTTAATCCATACGAACAATGCGAACAATGCGAACAATGTAAGCATGGTGATGGACCTCCTGGTTGAAAAGACAACTTTATATCCAGGTTAACAATGTAAGCCGTGTTGCATGGGCTTAGGGAGCCATAAGAAAAATAAAAAATAATGTTTAGTTGTGGCAAGCTACAATTAAGATAGATAAGATTAACTAACATAGATTAAAAGATAGAGTAAAAAATTTAAAGTAAAGAAAGAGAAAAAAAATAATTCGAAAAACTTAAAATGGTCACGTTAAGTAATTCTATTAAAATATTTTGAATAAAAATTCTGGTGAGAAATATTATTGTCAAACAGAAGTAAAATTTCCGGGCGCTCTAGCGTTAAATTATTAGAAATTAGGTATGTTATCTATGTATAAAAATAAGTCAATATATTTTGTAGTTTCCGAGTAAAGGTGCATTTAATAGGTAAAGATTTTCAAATGTCCATACAAAATTTAAGAATCTTCAAATGTTTTATAATTTTTTTATGGAAAATATTTAAGTATACAAGTTAGCACGTAAGCATTTGTACTTGCAATAACATTTTAACTTTCAACTTATTAAACATCTTTAGACACAGAAGTTACATTCAAACACTTAAATCTTCAGTAGACATTGATTTTGTAAAACTGTTTATTCAATAAATATAAATAATCTTTATTGGGGGAACATATAATGATGCAAACAATACATTTATATGATTTATAAGTCCATACACATTTAAGAAAATGCTTCACATGCCAATAATAATAATAATAATAATAATAATAATAATAATAATAATAATAATAATAATAATAATAATAATAATAATAATAATAATAATTTAAGTTCTATGACGTATGATTAATCATTCTCCACCGGAGAACTGTCAGCTTGTAAACACTACTACAACCAGTTTCAAGCATACTATTAATATGCTCTAGTTATTCGGAAAAGAGCATTTGCTAAATCACCCTAAATGTACGTAATGGCGTCCGTAATATATGAGAAACTATTTAAGCCTTTTATCATTGACTTAGTTCTAAAGTACAACAATGTGTATAAGAGAATTTTCGTTATCTACATAGTCGAAAGAGCTTTACTTTTGATGTAACAAAACATTGTTGATGGTTAATTTCTTGATACTTGATTGAGATTGAAAATAAGTTTCAAGTATCTGATATTCTGAAATCTCCATAAATATACTGAGGGAAAATTAGATACCATTGTTTCAAATAAATGCCAGAAGAAATAGAATAAATTAAACATTATATCAATGTTTAATATTCATGTAAACTGCTAATAGATACATTAATAAATAAATATTTTATAAATTTATAGTTGATAATTACATTACATATTCCCAAGAATTTTATAAATGATAGCTATTATTTATCTAGGGGATTGACAGTGGTAATTAGCCCATTGTACTTTAGTAAAGAATTCGAATTAAATAATTAACAACTCAAGGGTGTATGTTCATTTTTGGATCACCTAGTTTTTATTCCTAAATGCAACATATGTCTGAGAATAATGGAATGAAAATTTTCTTTTCATTTGATATGTGAAAAAAAGCTTTTGCTTATTTCCAGGTGAATTTGTTTTTAAATTCTGGCGTCAATCGCGCCGTTTTGCATTTTTTTTAAAAATAAATTACCTGAAATAATTACATTGACCTTGAAAGAGTTAACAATGTTAAGGGAAGTTGAAAGTCACATCCGTGTGAAAAATTTTTACTTTTTTAAATATCTTTTATTTCACTCTTTTCGTATAGTTTTTTATTGAAAATGATGTTAGTTTTTCTTAATTAATTAATTTTTATGTATTTACATCACACATAAATATTTACATATGTAAACTTTAAACTCCGTTTTCTCAAAATGTTGCTTTTTGAACATCGATGTAGCATTTTATAGAAATTACTACATACTACTGTTTGCAATCTTGCCAGAATATTTCACATACATCCTTGATCAATATATAATGAGCATTTGACACAAAAAGGCTTAAAATTTTTTCCTTTAAAAAAATAAAAGTATTGTGTTATTTATGTGGTTTCATTCAGATTTTTTTTTTTAAGTTAAAGAATATCTGTTAAAAAGTTTAACTTATTAGAAATTATTTATGTTATAAAAAAATTCAAGCGATAATAATCAAGTGATAAAATTCAAGTAATAAAAATATTCAAGTGAAAATCTTTGGCATGGCTGCCAACTTCTACGCCTATTTAAAGTCAAATAAATATATTAAAATCAGAAAATTTTATTAATAACTGAAATTATGTATTAACATGCGAAACACCGTATTCATTTTGCATTCATTTTACTAAAAATATTTTCTGGTTTCAACCATGTTGATATGATTTAAAACGGCTTAGAAGTTGGCAGCTCTGTTTCGGTAGTTTCGGTGCAAAGGCGCATTTATTAGGGTATGGATTTTCAAATGCCCATAAAAAATTTAACAATCTCAAAAGTTTATATATTTTTATGGAAAATATTTAGATATACAAATAAGACCCGTAAGTACTTAAATTTGTTATAACATTTCATTTTTCTGCTCATAAAATAGCTTTAGATGAGAAATTACATTTAAGCATCTAAATCTAAAATCGACATTGATTTTGTAAAACTGTTTATTCAATAAATATAAATAAATTTTATTAGCGATTATAAAATAATGCAAACAATACACTTATATGATTAAGTCCATACGCATTTAGAAAATGCTTCACATCCTATAAAAGAGAATTTATGTTGTATGATTGGTCATTCCCGACTGGAGAACTATCAGCTTGTAAACTGTGCTACAGCCTATTTCAAGCATGCCGTTAAATATGCTCTAGTTATTCGGAAAAGAGCATTTGCTAAATCACCCTAAATGTACGTAATGGCGTAAGTAACGTTTGAGAAACTATGTAAGCATTTTATCCTTGACTTAGTTCTAAAGTACAACATTGTGTACAAGAGAATTCTCGTTATATACATAGTTGAAGGAACTTTGATACGATGTAACAAAACAAGGTTGATGGTTAATTTGTTGATACTTGATTGAGACTGAAAATAATTTTCAAATGTTTGATAATCTAAATCTCCTTAAATGTATTGAGTGAATATCAGATACTGGGGTTTAAAATAAAAGTCAGAAAAAACAGAATATATTAAACATGATATCAATCAACATTTATATAAATATATTATACATTCCCAAGACATTTATAAAGGATATCTATTATTTATTTTGGGGAATTACAGAGTTAATTAGTCCAATATATTTTGGTAAAGAATTGGAATAAACTATAGTAAAATGGAAAGAAATAAGGAACACTAACAAATAAATAAATAATAAGAAAAATAAGAAATAAAAAAAGAATAAAAATGAATAAAAATAAGAAAGTCTTTGTCACTTAAAATTTTATTTAAACAACTTACAGTATATGGAGTGTTTCAGATTAATGTTTTCAATTTTATGAGATAGAAGAGGATACAACAACAAACAATTTTTTGTATATAATACCAGATGGTGATCTACTTATTCAATTAAATCTTAAAATTGTTTCAATTTCTGCCCGGATTTTTGATATAACTTAAATAATAATAAAAATATTTTAACAATTTTTAAAGAGAATAAACTTGCTGATCATCATTGAAATTACGATAAATATATAGCAATTCGGTTGATGCATCGCATTTAATATAATTCACAATTCAAAAGGTGAAACTTCTAAATTAATGTTAATTGCATGCGGATAAAATTTATGTCCACTGCATCTTATGATACTGTTTTATTTAAGATCATAAACTCTCCACTTTTGGGAATATACACAAGGTGTCCATAACTAAACGACCTAATATAAGTTGTCAACAAACGAATCTATTATTCATAAAGTTTAGAAATTTTTTGAAGGACATAATTAAGGAATGGAAATTTGCTTAATTGAAAAGAAAATTGGTTCAAAATTTATCCATTCGACGGCGTTTTTAATGAATTACATATTTAGCATATATTTACGATAGTTTACATTATTTACTGCAACAAAACACTTTCCACATGACAACTGTTATTTTTAGCTACCTTCTGGAATCGTAAGATATCATTTTCAGGTCTCGCCGCGTATCTAAAAATTCCACACTTTCTTAACTTAATTTTAAAACAATAACATTTATTCTAGAAATCGATTGTAAAGGTTAACGGAATCAACGAAGAAGAATCTTGATGTATTGGTAGCGAAGTGTAACATTTTTAGGAACGCTGTCAATTCTGCATATTCCATAGTGGGCTGCAGTGTGTTCTGGGAAATGGTATGAACCTGTTATGAAATGCCGTCATTGAGATCACGTAAAATTCTTAGACTATTGTGACTTATCAAACGTTATCAATAGATCTCTGATGGTGAAAAATTAACTATTTTTTTTCCTCTCTCAAACAACTTCCTATTCCCTTTGTATGGCCACCACCAAATTTCTCAACTTTAAGAACAATGGTTTTGTTCTATAATCTTAGAACAATTTTAAAGTCGGGTCGTTTAATTATAGACACCTTGTAGCTCACACTGCATACGGCCAAGTTAGATATACTACTTATAGCTCTTTCGTAATTTAATTTTAATTGGCGCACTAGAAGTTAATTGTTTTTTACTATATCGTTAAAATATTTTCAGTTTGATTAAAATTATGACTAAAAAAAAAAAAAAAAAAAAAAAAAATCCGGCTAAGATTGAAAAGAAGTAACCTGCATGTTTTATTGAATAAGAAGATTATAATTCCTGTTTTCATTTTCAATAATTCTTTGTTGTAGTGTGCTGTACCACCTGTTAATGACTGCTACAATTATGCTAATTACTCTCTATATGAATATCTCTTTTATTTGAATGAAAAATATCATTAGTATTAGAAAACTGAAGAAAGTTACAAAGGGCACATGAAGGTAGACAATAGAAATTACTTCGAACAGTGCAATAGAAGTAAAATAAGAATTTAATAATTACAAATAATGTATTCACATAGAGAATAAAGAATGAGGAAGGTTTGTCAAATTATCATGGTGAACAAGGATTTCACAAGATTGACATAGCAGTCATAATATAAATTGCTAGTGCTTTAATATTCATCGCCTATTAAATCTAGAAAACGTGAATTTTTATTTATGTTTTTTATATTAATATTTAACACTATATAAACTAATATTTAACACTAGAATTTTCATTTAAAACAGTTTAAACAATTTAATTAACCTTGTTTTACTTTTTTCTTTAAAACAAAATTAATAAAAAAAATTCTTATTGTATAGTTTCATTTGGTAACGGTTAAAACGACCACTCACCGTAATTCTATTGCTAAACGGCTCTTGATATACATGAGTATACCTTAGATTGGAATGGTACAAAAAATTATAAGTCCAAGTATAGAAATAGAGCAAGATATAGAGAGAAAGAAAAAATATTATCCATTAAAAAAAAGTATCAGAAAAAAACAGCATTTATTATACTGTATGTGGCATAGTATTTGAATATGACAGTGTTATAAAGTTTTGCATGTGATAATAACGAACGAAGATTTTTAAGACAGTCCTACCAATGATAATGTAAATTAAGACTTCTTTTGATGTTTAATACTCATTAGTCGTCCAATAAATCGACATAATGTACTTTCCAGCAAGTTTATTCAATCAGATATTGGCGATTAAACTGAACTTAAATTGCTTAAAAGTTAAAAAAAAACTGTTGAAATAAATCTATATGCATGATTTTGAAAACAATTGTTGAAAATTTCTGATCCTTGAACTTCGTAAATTTGAAATTTTGATTGCTTAAAAGGCACAGAATCAGCAGAATGAAAAAGCCTGGATTAGAACCAGGGCCACTGACTATCGCGCTAATGTTTTGCTATTGATCTAGCTGAACAATAGCAATCAATAGCAATCCTAGCAGTTTTAACTCTTATTTGTTTGCAAGGATGCAATCGCAGCTCTCAAATGCCATACTGCAGTTACAGTCTTGCCAACAGATAAGAATGTGGAGGCTTGGCACCATCCTGGTAGATTTGTGACAAAGCATTGGCGCATATAGTCAATGACCAAGGTTAATTTCTAGTTTTGGAATTTTTTTTCTTTGTTTGCTTTAAGCTTTTTAAACAACTAAAATTTCAAAATAACTATTAAAAATTAGAGAAATTTAATACAATTTTCCGCATCACTCCTTGAAAATTATTTTTTGCAGATACACCTTGACGCAAAAGTTTAGTCAATGACGTCATTCAGCTTTAAAATGTAGAATTATGACGTCAGAATTACAAAAACCTGTAAATATATTCAAAAACTGATTTAAAATGCTATGTACAAAAGACAGTCGTTTTATTTGCTATAATACTAATTTTTTTCATAAAAATTCAAATGTGCTTGTCGCAAAAGTTTAGACACTATTCTAAATTTCTTTGAATATTCGCTGGCATATGCAAATTTAGAATCGATGATGTCACAAATTTGGAGTACTTAAGTTCTGCAAACGATTGCGCTTCATAGTCGACATGCCAAGAGCTAAAGAAATTCAAGTGAATGAGGTTTCAAGGATTTGGCAGTTGAAAGGTGAAGGGAAGAGCGTTTCTGAAATTTCTGCTATTCTTAATAGGTCAAAAAATCTATTTATCGAGTTTTATTGAGTGATTCCGAATATAAAGCAAAATGTCGGTCTGGGAGGCCACGTGTGACAAATGTACGAGAAAATCGCCTGATACAAAGACTAGCGAGTACTCAACAAATGAGCTTACGTGGAGTTCAAAGCTCATCGGGACTCTCTGTATCAAAGGATACGATTCGTAGACGAATTTTGGAAAAAGGAACAATCGTTTATAGCAAAATGCAGAAGAAACCAGCTCTGAAGCCACATCATAAGTTACAAAGAATGATGTGGGCTCGAAAGCATATGTCATATGGAGAGAAATGGCAGTCAGTCATATTTAGCGATGAAAAAAAGTGGAATCTGGATGGTTCAGATGGTTGTTTATCGTATTGGCATGACTTGCGGAAGGAACCTGGACGTTTTTTTAGTCGCAGACAAGGAGGGGGCTCGGTGATGGTTTGGGCAGCCTTTTGCTATAATGGACAAGTATCTCTGACCTTCACCAGTGGTCGTCAAACTTCACAGCATTATACACAGACATTAGAAGAAAACCTACTGCCATTTGCTGAGCTTCTAGGGGGTCCTCAGTGGGAATTTCAGCAAGACAATGCTTCAATTCACACTGCAAAACATTCAAAATCTTGGTTTAATTCCCATAATATAAGAGTTCTCGACTGGCCAGCATGTAGCCCAGATCTTTACCCTATAGAAAACCTTTGGAGCATCATGTGTCGCAAACTTTATAGCAACACTAGACAATATTCTTCTGTACAGGAAATTAAGAGATCTATTGAGGATGCATGGTACGATATCGATCCACAAACTATGCAAGATTTAGTTTCTTCGATGCAATCTCGTATATTTGACGTAATACAGAAGCATGGATGCGCAACCAGGTTTTAAAAATTGTTTATTTCCATTTTATTTGATTTGTGTCTAAACTTTCGAGACAGCAGTTTATCTTTGTTACCATTTAATTTATTGCAATATGCACAATTCCACTTTTCTTTGTTATAAATATTGTTTATATGTACAGCACATTAATTTCAAGCAGTGATTTGAAAATTGAATAAATATTTTTCAAAGTATGTAAGGATTTCTTCATTGTCTAAACTTTTGCGTCAGGGTGTATCTATTAAGTCAACCAGAAAACCCAGCGGCATTACGTTATACTTTCTTAAAATTAATATTTCTTCATTGGCACCCCTTTTTTTAAATAGCTGAATTTCCATTGTTTTCATCTTATTGTAAAACGTGAGAAGTATGGTAATTTTACCATTTCAAAAAAGTGGTGCCAATGAAGTAATATGAATTTAAAGATAAGTAGGCGTGAAATGACATTAAAAGGCAAAACCTTCCGGCGAACCTAACATTTTTCAAAAAAATATTCTTCAGTTTCTTCTGGGTTCGTAAGTGTACCGTTATTTTCCATGTATAATACCAGTATTTTTTCATAGAAAAACAAATCTAGCTCAAAGGCGCCTATTTTTGCCCTATTTAATTAGTAAGAACGCATGAATCTAGGCGCCAGCGGGTAACCTCTCATCAGTAAAATGTAAAAGTTTTTCTTCGTTGAGAATTTAACAGCATTTTAGCAAGAATTTTACGCGAAATATTAGACAAAAAAATAAATAAATAAATAAATTAATTAAATTAAAGTACGTAAATACATGAATAATTTTAGCTATGAAAAACTGTCTTCTGGCGCCTAAAGTTTTAAACTCGAGAAATTAGAGATTTTCAAAAAGAGAATACCGATATCAAAGAATTTCCTTGTAATGAAATTTCAAGACCCCAACGAACGCTATTATTTCACTATTTTTTATGCATCCATTTAGAAAATATATCCGTTATTATAATCAAAGGTACATGTAATTACATGTAAAGATCAGTTGAAATCCAAGATACGCCTATATCTTGATTGTGCAAGTCATTGTAATAAAATAACTTCATAATGTTATTTAACCTTATGAAGGAAAAAATGTAAAATAAAAAAAAACAGATTTCAATAATTGAAGTATGCATAGTAAACATATATTTTTACTCTTTTTTTAAATAAATACTTGTACCGGGTAGCTCATGAATTAATTTAGCCTACAATTATTAAAATGTCCTTTAACCGTTTCAGGGGCATGATATTTCAGCTCCAAAATTGTTCAAATAATTGATTCACACCGCAATTTAAAAAAAAAAAAAATTTGAAAATAACCAAGAGCTCTTTTTTTTTCTTTTTTTCTCTTTGAGTATATTATGGGATCAAAATTGTACTAAAAATTTACTGGTGCCAGTTCGTAATAGAAGCATTAAAAATTAATTGTTTACAGACTGCAAACGGCGCACATACGGGTATTTGACCAATCTGGGCGTCCAAAAGTCAAATTTTCAAAGTACTAAAACCATTAAACGAATGACAACCTGAGTTAGAGGACAGTTTAGTGAACAGCAACCAACCATTCAACCTTTCCTCGGCCAACGCATCTCGTTAAAACTTTAGTCGGAATTCAATCATTCAACTTGTTGCTGTATGTCAGTTCTTGGCGTTCGTGTAGAGACGTTACCTTTGAAGCGGAATATATATTATTTTACGTTTATTTTGAAAGTGCTTGTGATGGATCCTGATACAGCAGGTAATAATGCAAAAGTTTATTATATTCTTTTATTGTTTTATCGTTAAGAAGTTTAATTGATGCACTTTTAAGATACCCTCATTTTAGAGTAAGATTAATTTTAAAATAAATTATTTAATCGAGTTTTTGTTGTATTGCCCAGGCATATCCTGATATAATTTTTAACTAAATCGGAAGTTTAAAGTTTTGAATAATGAAAAATTAAAGAAGCTGCCGCGGAAATGCGCGGATGTGTATTGTCTGGTATTTTGAACATTTTTTACGAAATATTAACAAAAAATGACTATCGCATATAGCATTCTAAAAGAAAATATTTTTATTGTAGGTTCACAAGATACCTTGAGAGTAAAAGTTGTGACCCGTAAATGTCTGTTTAATCGAATGCAGAGCTTTGATTTGCCAAATTTTGAAGATAAATTAAATTTCTTAAAAGATAAGCTGATATCGGATGAAGATTACACAGACGACCAAATTGAGAGATTCAAACGCAAATTTTCACGATTTAAATCACAAATTAAAAAGATGTGGATAAAAGTACATGAAAAAGAAGATATATTTATCAAAAACAATCAATGTTGGCTAGAAGGAACGTTCGATATACCTGTCATACCACAACCTCGGCCTGGACGACCATCTAAATTATTTAAAGAAGCAAGTGAGAGAACTAAGAGGAGAAAAACAGAAGAAGTACGATCTTCTCTAGAAAAGGAAGTAATAGTTCATGCAGCTCAGGTTGAATTGCAGAAATCTGGAAAACGAGATTTCAAAGAAATTATAAGTAGTCCGAAACGTGCAACAAAATATAAAAAGGCATTTTCGAAATCAGTGATCGAAAAAACTGATTTACTCACGCCAATTCAAGCATTGTCCATGTTCGTAGAAGCCGACTTAACTCGTCGACAATACGAAATAGTGAGGAATACCAACAAGAAATTATTTCCTTGTCATACCTTGCTGCAAAAAGCGAAACAAGAATGCTATCCGCCCCAGAGTCCTGCAGAGTAACAAGTACTTATGCCGAAATCTATTTACAGTCTTTGGTTGACCATACAGTTAAGCGTTTATCCATGTTCCTGGAAGAGGTTTTAACAACAGTTTAAGAGCAAGAAAGAGAGAGTTTAAAGTTAATTTCAAAATGGGGTTGTGATGGTTCATAAAGAACAATTTAAACAGAACTTTGTAAATGATGCCGACACTGATGCGAACATATTCCAAAGTAGTTTCGTCCCTTTACGATTAGTTTCTGGTAGTAAAAACGAAAAGCACTTGAAAACCCAACACCTTCATCCCCTCGATTTTGCCGTCCTATAAGATTTCGTTTTGTAAAAGAAAACATTGATGTTAAGGAGGAAGAAATTAACTTTATAAAAAATTCTGCGATGTCACTAAACGCCACAGTAGTTAATTTAAATGGGAACAAGTTTTCAGTCAGTCATGTCTTCATCATGACAATGGTAGATGGCAAGGTCCGCAACGCTGCGACTGGCACAAAGTCCACAAGTCAATGCTACATATGCGGTGCAACTTCTAAGGACTTTAACAAAATTGATTTTCAGAAAGAAATTAATCCTGAAGCTATCGAGTTCGGTCTTTCAATTTTACATGCTCTAATTAGACTTTTTGAAAGCATTCTTCATTTAGCTTATAAGTTGCCAGTTAAGAAATATACAGAGCGGAAGACTGAAGCTGAGAAAAAACTGAGCTGGAAAAAAAAAAAAAAACTCGAAATCCAGAAAAGATTTCGCGAAGAAACAGGTTTACTGGTAGACATGCCAAAGGCAAATATTGGCAACACCAATGACGGTAATACAAGTAGGAGGTTTTTTGAAGATCCAAAATTGGCGTCTGACATAACAGGCATTAGTTATGACTTAATATATCGCTTAAAAGTCATACTCGAAGCAATTTCAAGCGGACATATAATTGATACAGAAAAATACGAGAAATATGTATTAGACACTGCTCGCTTATTTGTAGATTTGTACCAGTGGCATCCAATGTCTCCAACTATGCATAAAATATTAATTCACGGTTCAACTATCATTAAAAATGCATTATTGCCCATTGGGCAGCTTTCAGAAGAGGCCGTAGAAGCGCGCAATAAACATTTTAGGCTATACCGCCAAGATTTTGCACGAAAATTTTCGAGGGAAAGCTGCAACAAAGATATTTTGAAACGGCTACTTTTAACATTAGACCCTTTTATAAGTAGCAAGAGAAGAGTCGTTGGTAGAAAAATGAGCTCATTTTTGCCAGAAACATTTGCTCTTCTTTTACCTGCGAAGCCCAGTGTTAGTGATGATTCTTCAGAGAGTGACGAAAATGAATATTAGTATTTAAAAATGAAATTATTTTAATAAATCGCCTTTATAAATTTAATAAATGTATTTTTTCTTTCAATCGTACCATTTAGAATAAATATATGCAATAAAATAATTTTGGCCACCTAGATAACGCAAATACCCGTATGTGCGGCGCCTCTGAACGGGTTTAGTCGACAGTAAATACAATTAAATACAGCTGAATATTGTTGGTTCTTGAATTTGTTTTGTAAAGTGTTCGGTATCCGAATATAAAAATCTCGTCCGAAAGTGTTCATTAATACTCTGTTTGTAAACCGATCACCCATTGTATTGCATATCGTTCTACATTGCTTATTTGTATACGTATTTAAGAACGTTTTTGTAATCTATACACGCATCTGTATTATCTGATTAACGACACATCAAATATTTTCTGTGTTAACAAGGCACTTTCGTAATCTCTTGGGAAACTTAGTTTGCTAATGATGCATAAACAAATTTGAGCATTTAAACATCTACTAAGGACAAAATAGTAAATATATTTTTGAAATAATCTAAAAAGGTTCAGTGTTAGGGCCTGAAGTTCTTAAAAATGCTTCTCACGTAATAGCTATACGAATTAAGAGAGGAATAAGTAATAAGTATAAATAAGCGAATTCTAAGTGTAAAGCATGCAACACTGAAGAATTCATTGTAATCTTCATTTAATAATTAGCATGAATTATTTATGTAGAAGCATTTTTATTTATATTTTTATTCATTATAAAAGACAATATACATTTTATTTTAGTTTTTATATGACGTGTTAGAACATAAGATGCAAATAAGAAATTTAAATGAAGGCTTTGTTAGTTTTTTCACATTTTTTTATTTAATTAAAAATATGTGTATCGTTAATATAGTTTACGGAGCCATTTGAGATTACGCCTATTAGAAGTAATAAATTTCCTCGTAGAAATTATTTAACGCAAAATTGTAATTAACTGCGATTATGGCGTTAATTACAGGAGTCCCGATTTTTCATAACAGGTTTTGTGAAAAATTGTCACGCCCATGAAAATTAATGGTCTTCGGCTCATTAACTATGAAACGCATTATAGAGTTAAATATTGTGTGAATACTGGTACATGCATATCAATTCAGTTGTTTCTGAAATCCTCTTTTTGGAAGAATTCTACCCGGAGATATCTTTGTACTAAATATTAAATGGAAATTGATATATATATATATAAGAAAGGGGGGAGGATTGTACTTTGTGCTAATATATGAATAAGTAATGATACAACGTCAAAGAGCACAAATTATATAAAATAATAGATGTTTAAAAGGCATACAGCCGTTTCGGGACATCTAAAGTCCCATCATCAGTGCTAAAAAATAAGTGTAAAACGCAAAAGATAAGTCACATCATTAAATGAAAAGCGTGCATCACAGCTCGCTGCCAAAGGCGAATTAGCCGTGAAGCATAGCAAAGCAATAGCAAAAGCAAACTGACACGCGCATTCCAAAGGAGACCAACCCGATGTCTTTACTCAATAGTCACAATTTTAAATTTTCCGAAGCCTCATTAATACAATATTGTTCATCAATTTATGATTTAGACTTTTGTGAAGCTTTTCATATTTGGAAAAACTCTAATAATTTTGTTAATGACATTTCCAGTACACCCAGATTTTCAGAAGTTTGGTTTCTTTTCTTTTAATTTCACTCCCCCTCCCCCCTCCTTTTCTCCTTTGTTTCGATTCTTCCAGTGGGAGTAAAGATTGGTCTCCTTTGGAATGCGCGTGTCAGTTTGCTTTTGCTATTGCTTTGCGTTGATTCACGGCTAGTTCGCCTTTGGCGGCGAGCTGTGATGCACATTTTTCATTTAATGATGTGACTTATCTTTTGCATTTTACACTTATTTTTTAGCACTGATGATGGGACTTTAGAAGTCCCGAAAAGGCTGTATGCCTTTTAAACATCTATAATTTTATATAATTTGTGCTCTTTGACGTTGTATCATTATTTATTCATATATATATTCAATTATCTCCGCAACCTTATCTGCAATCTTGTGAATTAGAATCCATTAAAGACAATAAAGGTAATTAAACGATCTAAATAAAGACAAGAGCTTCAACGAAAATAATAAAAGTTTAAAATGCACAGTGAAGCTTTAAAAACTTTTCTGCAATATGATCCAAACAGAAAAGTATTTTCATCATCCAGTATAACAGGTATTTAAAAGATAGTTTAATTGTTTCTCCATTTTACTTTTCAAAAGCAAACAATATGTGCTTAACTTTCTTATTAAGCCTGGGAAAATATAAAACTATGTGCATAGCTGTCAAATCTTCCGCTTTTTTGGCGCAGGAAATTTTAATATTTTTTTTTTACTTATTTAATTGGCTGATTACGACGATTTCAAATGATAAAATTTTCTATAAAAAGTTTTCGGGCTTCAAAAGCGGAAGATATTGCAGCTATGTAAGTGGTCTACTTTTTATTCTATCTCCGCCACCTTTATAAAAAATAATCTCAGTTATATATTTGTACTAGGATATTTCAATGATAAATCTTTCAGAAGGAAAATGTTTGTTAATAAAGTACGATTAAGCGAATGCCATTGCGATTTTAGATATTCAAATTTCCCAGAATAAATGTGATCTGCTAAAGACCAAGTACTTCGGTTGATAATTTACAGTAGGATTTAGTAAAGAACTCCACCGTTGAAAGTTTATTTAATTAATATATGTTTTAAAAATCCAACAAAAAATAATCATTCGTAATTCAGTTCTCCTGATTATAGATCTATCCCTTGTAATTTTATAGCAAAACAACACAGAAAGAAATTAAACATACTGAAACATGCCTTCATAAATTATTTCACTAACAGTATAAATCACATCAAAATTCATTTAGCGGAAATCCAGTTATAAGCAGCGGAATGGAATATCAATTTGCATATTTTATATAAGTAGCAGCTAACATAAGTCGCACTATAGGGAAGTAATATTTTTTAGTTATCACTGTTTAGAACAAATCAGACAATTTTATGTAAATTGTAGAATCCCAGAAAACTCAGTAAGCATTTTATTGTTTAATCCATACACATATCTGAGGCATCATTAACTGCAACCACTGCTACTATGTTAACAAAACCTTTATCTATTCCCAGAAGACACTTAGCTTTCGGGTGATGTTTAAACATTGTATTGTACTTAAATGCACGATGAGGTGAAAGATTAACGAGATCAAACTTTAAAGTTAACTACAAGTACTTGAGTGTTAGAGGCTGAAATTATTTTTAAATGTTTCTCACGTATTAGCTTTACGGATTAGATCAGAATGAACAATGGTGCTAATGAATATCCTCCATTAAGCTTCATGCTCCGAAAGATTTCCCTTTATTTTTTTTCTTTCTTTCTTTATTTTTTCTTAGAGAACTCTAAGACCTTTCGTTTTAGAATTAGGCTTGGTATTTATTTTAAATTTCAACGAAATACATTTTTTATGTAACTAAATTCATTAATCTCATCAGGGACTCTTTTTATAGTTAGAGTTAATTTAATTTATTTTTTATCTTTATGTTTTTGCGGTTTTTTAATAACAATTCAAACGGGAAAAGAAAATGGTAAGAAGAATAAAAATTCGCAAAAATTCATGCTCATAGCTATATATTTTCGACCACAGAGCGTTAATGGTAACCTTTTTGTGATATGATTTCTTATAAACTGAAAACTTAGCAGTATTTTTTTTTCATCTCTGAGGCATTATTAATTGCGACCACTGTTCCTGAGTTAACATAAACTTTATATATTCACTGAAATAGCTTATCTTTCCAGTGATTATTAAACATTGTATTGCACTTAATTGCACGATAAGGTGAAAGATTAACGAGATCAAACTTTAAAGTTAAATACAAGTACTTCAGTTTTAGAGGATGAAATTATTTTTAAATGTTTCTCACGTTTTAGCTTTACAGATTATATCAGAATGGACAACAATGCTAATGAATACACCCCATTGAGCTTCATGCTTGGAATGATTTTTCTTTCTTTATTTATGTTTTCTTTGGTGAACTCTAAGGCTTTTCTTTTAAGAATTAGGTTTGGTATTTATTTTTAATTTGAAATAAATACATTTTTTATGTAACTAAATTCATTAATTTCATCAGGGACAATTTTTTATATTGAGAATCGTTTAAATTTATTTTTTAATTATATTTTTGCGATTTATTAATAGCGATTCAAGCAGCAAAAAAATGGAAAAAAAGAATAAAAATTCTGAAAAATGCCATGTTCACATTTTTGACCACTGAGCGTTAATGATAATTTTTGTGAAATGATTTCTTATAAGCTGAAAAATTAGCAGTTTTTTATTCATCTCTGGGGCATCATTAAATACAACCGCTGCTTCTGTGTTATCAAACCTTTATCTATTCCCTAAAGTTACTTAGCTTTCCGGTGATGTTTAAACATTGTATTGTACTAATTGCACGATAAGGCAAAATATTAACGAGATCACACTTTAAACTTAACTACAACTACTAGAATTTTAGAGGTTGATTTTTTTTAAATGGTTCTCTCGTATTAGCTTTACGGATTAGATAAAAATAAACAACAGGGCTAATAAATACACCCCACTGAGCTTCATGCTTGGAAAGAATTTTCTTTATTTTTCTTTCTTTCTTTCTTTATTTTATCTTTAGTGAACTCTAAGACTTTTCGTTTAAAAAATAAGTTAGGTATTTATTTTAGATTTGAAAGAAATATATTTTTTATGTAACTAAATTCATTTACCTCATCAGGGACAATTTTTTATAGCGAGAATTGTTTATTTTATTTTATTTTTTTGTGATTTTTTAATAGCAATTCAAACAGAAAATATATTTTAAAAAAATCACAAAAATGCCATGTTTACATTTTCGATCACTGAACGTTAATGGTAATTTTTTTGCGAAATGATTTCTTATACACTGAAAAATCAGCAGTTGTTTTTCATCTCTGAGGCATCATTAACTGCAACCATTGCTCTTGTGTTACAAAATCTTTATCTGTTCCCTGAAGGCACTTAGCTTTCCGGTGATGTTTAAACATTGTATTGTACTTAATTGCACGATAAGGTGAAAGATTAACGAGATCAAACTTTAAAGTTAACAAAAAATACTAGAATTTGAAGGCTATTTTTTTTTAAATGTTTCTCACGTATTAGCTTTGCGGATTAGATCAGAATGAACAATCGTGCTAATGAATTTGTCCCATTGAGCTTCATGCTTGGAAAGGTTTTTCTTTCTTTCTTTTTCTTTAGTGAACTTTAAGACTTTTTGTTTTAGAATGCTGCTTGGTATTTCTTTTAAATTTGAAATAAATATATTTTATATTTAACTGGATTCTATAACCTATTTCGATTTTTTATTTATAGCGGAGAATGTGTTCTTTTTTTTTCTTACGATTTATTTAATTTATATTAATAGCAATCCAAACAAAAACAATAACAACAAAAATGGGAAATGAATAAAATTTCGTATAAAAGTCATGTTTATATTTCTGACCACTGAGTGTTAATGTTTTTTTTTTTTTCGAAATAATTTCTTATAAGATGAAAAAAATTCAGTAATTTTTTTCTTACGTATCGAAAAATTTAATATTTTTAATATGGCTGATATATATATTTTTTTCAAATATTAACAATTTGTGCAAATAATCCGTATTCAGAAAATTCCAAAAAATTATTTCACGCTTTTTTTATACCTTTAATTAGTGAAAATGTACTTCGGTACAGCCCAAACTACATATTTTTTTTCTTGAGAGAATCTAATGTGAATAAGTTATAGACGGTAGCTAAATTAATGGATCGTTTGGAAAGTCGTGTTCGTTTTGGAAAATCAACTCGTACCGGAAAATTCTGCCCATTGATAACTAAACCTTAAATATCGGAAAATGATTTTAAATGATTAACATGTTCGCGCCGGCGCGTACCACAGGTGGTTCGCAAAAAGGCTTAAGAGTCCCTATTTTCCCCACCAGTAAAACTGTACTGAATAATTTGCCTTACTAAATCGGAGCATTTTCTCGATTTGATAAGCCACAAATTTCAGTTTTTGAAAACTGGTGGCAAAACGTTAAAAATTCCGTAAAAGGGTCCCGTCGCGAATGTATTAACACGTTCGCTGCCGCTCACACGAAAGCGCGTAATATGGCGCCAACGTTACGGGGCAAATCACGCGCCAGCGCGTGATGTGAGGTGATGTCCAACAGCCAATCACGCTCTGGAGCGGCAAAATATTTCACTGATTCTTTGTTATAAAAAGTAAATCGGCTTCTGGGAAAAAACAACTTATACAGTGCGGCATTAACTATCATCACATCTTCATATGAGCGGCAGCGAACGTGTTAAACGATACGGAAGAATTAATTTTCCCAAACGGAGATGACTTTCTGTACGACCCATTAATAGTTACACTACGATTTTTCTTTTTGTCAATCTAGGTTTAATGTTTTTGTGCTAACAACGCTGACAGGTGAAATGTGACAGGCTTTGTGAGCCGGTAAAAGACTCTTAGTGCATAATGTACGTCAGAGTTGCGATGGAAACGCTTGGTTATTTAAATGTTTTCAATTGTTTATAGTGAATTCTATTCCCTGCGAAATGTGCCAAAAGAAAACACGACAAAAGTGATTTAATAGATACCTTGAATATGGCATAGCATTACAAAAGTACTTTAACCCTTTCTGGGGCAAAATACTTGTATTCGTAAAATACTGAAATAATTGAGTTATACCAGTATTTACACGAAATTTTATTTGTAAACTAATAAAAGTGTAAATTTTTTTGTGTGTATGTAATAAAAGCGAATATATCCTAGAAAATTTCTGGGGGCAGTGTGGTGATTTGGAATTAAGATTAGGTGTTGTCATTAGCCAACACCCCACTTCAAGGGGTTAAAGGAAAGAGCAGGATTATGAAGACATAGAGGGTCAAGAAGAATAAAATCCGTGAAAGAAGTTTCGATGAAATATTGAGGAATTTTTCTTGAAATACTTGTGCATAGCAGCCAACTTTTCCGATATATTGCTCCGGAAAAATTTATTAGAAATGTATATCTTACTTAATCGGCAGATTACGGTGACTTGAAATAGTAAAATTTACTATAAAATGTTTCTGCCCCCTTCCCGCCAAGAAAAAAAAATTGACAGCTATGCTTGCTTTGAGTTTTTTCACAATAAATTTCTACTTTAAGAAGGAAAGATTCTTTTTATTTACAAACCAATAAACATTCAGTCCATGTATACCAAAAGAAGTTTAACAGTCCACCAGTAATTGATTGCATTTGTAGTTTTTTTTTTAAATTAAAAGTGATTTCAAATTTGCTATTCTGTATAACAATGCTTTTTAAAGAATAATTCGAAAAAATGTTTTGGAAATCATTTTTACACACCTTGTAACTTTTGTTTAAATAAATCACCTCGTGAATGCGATACATTTATATTATATGAATATGAGTATGAGAAATTAATATCATTGGCGGTAGACGTACATAATTTCTAGGACACAGTTAAAAGAAAAAAAATTGTATTTAAACAACAAAATTTTACTGTAAAACAGCCAATTTAGACAAAAAAAAATACATTCTATGGAGAATTAAGAACATATGAGAGTATGAACATATTTTAATCCAAACTTCCTGAAAATCCTTCTTTATGTACTTCCGAAATAATCTCTGTTGCCAATTATTATAAAATAGATCATGAATAAGTATTTCTGAACAGTAGGATTTTAAAATTTTATTCAAACATGATCAAACATTATGCATTTTCAAAGCGTTTCCGTAAATATAAATACTGATGTTAGTATTTTTCTATTTACTGAAACAATTTCAATACGCAACTACAAAATAGAGGATTATGAATTGGATTTTGCAAAAATATGATATTTACTTTTTAGTTTAAACACTTTTGTCAAACATGCTCCTACATAATACATTTTCGAAGTGTTTATTCGATAACTTTTTTAGTTGATGTTAATATTTATTTATTTTTTATTGGATGAAATGCTAAAACTTTATCCTGCTGTATCATCGAAATCTTATCTTTTCTGTTTAAACATCCACTTGATAATAGGTACTAAAAATAAATAAATCTGTGTATAATTTTGATAATTATGATACACGAACAAGTTGATATATTATTGTACATTAATCTATTAATTAATAAACTTAAGTGTTCAAAAAATTAACCTGATAATAAAGAAATGTATACTTTCTAGTAACATAGATAATAAATTTTTTGACAATATCTGATATTAATGTTGGCATTTTTATTGGATGAAATGTTTTAACTTCATTCTATTGTATCATGAAAACCTTAAAGCTTTATTCTGTTTTATCACTGAATTCTGATTTTTTTTTTTTTAAATAAACATCTAATTGATAATAAATATTAAAAAAAGTATACCTGTTTTTGAATTTAGCCCTTATATTAGACGAACGTAATCAGACATTAATGAGTATTGATAATTTAACACGCAAACTTAAATTCTAAGGAAATCTGATAAATATTAATAAAATAGTTTGTAATAATATACAAAACAGAATATGAGTAATAAAGTTGTACATCATAGACAAATGAAGTTTTTGCTCAAATGTTTTTTCAAAAATGATAAAATTTATTGTTATTTTTTGCTCAAACTCTTGAAAAGAATTTATGATTTAATGCCATTTTATTTATCAATGGCTAGACTTAAAAAAAATAATTACCATAATGTGCTCTATATAACAAATATCGACCACATAATGATTTTACGGGCTTTAACCCTTCACAGCGCGTCTTTTACTATTTTTATGAAATAAAATCTATATATTGTTCTAATAAATTGGAAATATAGTAAAAAAAAGTCGGATAAAATTTGATATTTTATGGCATGTACCCTATACATTTATACAACAATTAGGTACATACTAGGTATATCATGTATACCCTATATACACAGTATTGTATTGCAATACCTTGCCATTAAATGGGTTTAAATTAATTAATTTCATCTGCATAATCCTCTAAGTTTTCTTATTATCAACATTTTTAAGCATACAGTAATAATAATAAAAGTAAATTTTGTCTTAATAATTTGATAGAATTTTCTTTTTCTTTTCTTTTTTTTTCCAAAGAACAAATTCTCATTTTTTCTCAAATGCAGCTATCTGAGAATGACAAAACAAGTGTTATTCCATTTTTTGGACTGTTTTTGATCAGTGATATAGATAATATTGGCCAAATTCATAGCATATAATGAGAATTATAATGTTTTGAGGTTTGTGGCACATGGCGCAGTAAAAGATTCATAATGAATAAAAAAGTGTGAAAAATTTTTGGCCCTGGCCAGTTATTCTTCCTTCTAAAAGAAAATGTAGCATAACATTTTATTTCACATGTATGAATTATAATATGAAAAGACAATGTGATTCCAAAATATAAACATCTATAAATAATTACAAGTAAGAAATCTTGAATAAAAAAATTGAAAATTTTATGATGAAAGATAGAGATCGAATGAAAATTTGGTTTAGTTTTCGAATCAAAATTTGCCAATTTGTTTTCGGTGAAAATGCTGCTGAAACTTCAACTGGACTCGACAAACTATCTATATTCCAAAAGTCATGCTTCTTTCTTCGAAAATGTTCAGCATTACTCCTGGATTTGAGCTTTATCGGTCCAAATAAGAGTATTGCTATGAACTTCCTTGCTAAAAATTACCTAACAGGACTGACTCAAGCTGTGAATGCAAATTATAAAATAAGAAATGCATATATGAGAAACTTTTTCACGTGTTATTTAAAAGCTGAATACTTAACTGTAATAGGAAATTTTTAGTTTAAAATAACGAATTGTTTCGAATACTCTTTGTAAAAGAAAAATTGAAGCATGAATACCTAAAACTAATCTTTTTTTAATTGAATGAAATTCGTGTAAGTAGAAAATCTATCTGTGTCATTGATGAATTAATTACGTTAACTTTTATTTGAAAATAAAAAGGTTTGGTTCTAGCGACAGACATTTGGTTCTAAGGACATTTCGCAGACAGCAAACTTTGGACACGCATATAATTAATTATGTATATTTAAAAAATACATATAATTAATTAAAAATTATGCATTTTTATCTCACAATACGTATAATTATTTAATAACTATATATATTTATGTATGTATTAATTATTTAAAATTATTTTTACTTTTTCGTTTTCATTAAAGGTTGAAACTAAGAAGATTATCGAAATTCAGTTTCGTTTCAGCTTTAAAAACCTGTTATTGTCGATTCTTACTGAAAGGCATATAAAAAGGCGAATAAAAAACTATTCATCTTTGTAGATAAAACCTAATCAAATGTGTCTAAACTGAAGAAATTTAAATTCAAACTATTGGTAGTTAATAAATTAATGAGGTTTTATTCAAATAATTATCATATCATTTAAATAATTAATATATATATATACATATATATATATATATATAATTAAAATATATATAAATAATAATAATACTTTTAAATAATAATTATTCATTTAAATAATTATCATAATTCTTGTACTTTTAAATTGGGGTACTATTATGATGAAGCAGGCAAATATTAACAAAATTCTTGAATAATATTTAAAACAATTTTATCGAAGTAGAAACATTGTAGAAATGGTTGTATTTCGTAAAAGGATTCACAACTATATATTATGTATATACAACTATATATTATGTATATATATGATGGGTAAGTATTACGGTGGCCCCCAAACACTAGTTTGTTAATTAATATTATTATCCTCCTAAATATTTTGCAAAAAAATCTACTTGCCGATTTATTTAATAAGTTTTTATTTAAAACATCATCAAAAAATTAACTATTATTGTACATATTGTCCTGGATATCATAATATACCGGGAGGCGGCAGCACGGACAATCGCCTCATCAGTTTTACGAATGAGAATCAAGTATTAGTTAAATCTCGATTCGCATATTAAATCGCAATCGGTCTGCAATGTCATATCTTGCTGAAAAATACCCAAAAACACGATTTTATTGGTAATGTTATAAATTTACTACTAAGATTTCCTGCTTTTAATCCTCCATGTTTTGACACTTTTGGGCGAAGGAAAGCGCAATCGTAAGTCTGCGAGTCAATCTTTTAAATCGAGTTTTAAGTGTTTTCCGCCGAGATATGACACGGCAAATTGATTGCTTCTTAGCAGCATGCGAATCCAGATTTAACTAATCCTAGATTTCCATCCGTGAACTCAATAAAATGATTGTCTGTGCTGCTGCTCCCCAGTCTATAAATAACGTAAATAATTATTCAGGTGATACAATTTTTTATTAAAAATTCAGTATCTAAAGTGTTAACGCATAGATTAATTTTTTAAAAACTACAAATATTTTACAACAAATATTCCCAATTCTCTTTAGAAAGTATATTCTTATAGATTTCTCCCATATGAAAGAAGAAAAGAAAAAAAAACTTTCACATCTTTCACTCTGTGATTATTATGTGATAACTGCGAAACATTTTCAGAGTGATGGCCCCCAGGGTACGTATCTTAGAAGACAAAACACTCTTTTGAGAATAATGTCTATCTAGGACAATAGTGCATGTTTAAAAGCGAGACCGAAAAAAACGGTTTTATCAAGTGTGATAAAGCACGCCATCGAAAAGCCGCATTTTCGAATTTAATTCATTTTTTTTCTCTCTCTAAATAATGTTAAAACTATGCAATATTTATTTAAACTGTAAAAAAGTGTTGACTTAATAATGATTGGTTGATAAAAAACTGTTTTAAGATAGTTAATACCTTTAAGAAGACAGGCTGATATTCTAAGTTAAATTGAGAGACGTTATAAATTGTTATTGCTAGCTGGATAATATGTGTTAAAAAATGAACATGAAGAATTCATTGAATTTAAAAGAATTGTAAATAAATATAATGTGAAAAATGGACTTCAGATTCTAATATTATAGTATTGCAAAATTTAAATCGATTATGATTGCATTAAAAATGCTGTTTTACCAATGTAATTGAACAAAACTCGGAGATTTTACAATGATTTTAAGTTTCTAATAAATATTTATTTGAATATCGGAAAATCTTAAAATTTAAAATAATGAAATTGCAGTAAAAAGCAAATGAAGAATAATAATTTCACATTAATGTTAATTAGTTCTCAATATTTATTTTTTATTGAATTTATTTAATATTGGAAAAAGACCTAAAAACACTTTATGGAATGAGTGATAGATTTACCATTATGTTGCCCTGCTTTTAATCTTCAGTGATTTTGTACTTTTGGGTGCAGGAAAGCACAATAGTAAAATACGAGTCAACAGCTAAAATCAACCGGATTTTTAGGTGTTTTCCACCAAGATAGGTCTTGGCAGGCCGATTACGTTTAAATATGCTAATCGAGATTTAATGTATCCTAGATTTGCATCCGTGAACTCGATGACGTGATTGTGTATGTTACTGACTTCCGGCTTATAATTAATGTGATTTCGAATCATTTAGAAAGTTTACAAAAATTACTAAACATTAGATATCGGAAACTATTAATTAATTTTCTACAAATTAATTTTCTGAAACAGTCACGACTTTCAGAACAACCCAATACTTATTCAGGTGCTACTTTTTTAATTCAAAATTCTGAATATAAAGGGTTAACTTTTAAATTCATTTTCATGAAACTAAAAATACTTTACAATAAAATATTAGCAACTCTCTTCAGAAAATATATTTTTATAGATTTTTCCCCTTATGAAATAAGAAAAGAATAAAAAACCTTTTCCATGTCTTTCACTCTGCGATTATTATGTGATAACTGCGAAACATTTTCAGAGTGATGGCCCACAGGGTACGTAGTTTTAGAAGACAAAACACTCTTTTGAGAATAATGCTCTATCTCAGTTCAGATCAGATTATAGTAAAAAAAATCGCGGATCACGCGCTATTAAGCCACGCCCTAATTTGCAAAATTTCTTTTAACAGTAACCACTTAAACTATCTTCAATCTAATCAATCGTGAATTCATTTCCAAATGTTTCATTCCAACATCTCTAAAAAAGTATCCTTTAGCTTGAACACATGCTGCAAACAAAATCTTGCACTGTCGAACCTTTTTTTTTACATTAGACTTGGCTTGAATGGTGGATGAAATATGTTCCAAAACTTTTTTCTCCTTGAGAATCCTGTGTACTATTTATTTACGAATTATAACACTCTATGATAATCGTCGCAGAGATTGTTTTCGTTTTATTGGGACACCTTTGATTTTGTTAAGTGGATAAGAAAAATCTTTTTTCTTTTTTTGTCAGCATTTACATTTTTTTGTAATCTTACATTGTAAATTTCCTCATCTTTTATTTTTGATGTCTTTCTCTGCTTCTGCAAACGGAATTTGTTGATGAGCATTACGATGAACATTAAATTTAATAACTGCAGCATTTATGACATTATGTATTAGCTTATCATTTTTCAATCATCACTACAAACATTCCAGTACAGAATTGTGCTTCATATTATTCATTTCCTTCTTCATGTTATTATTTCTCATTTTTATTACTTTACATTCAAGTTTCGTTGTTTCTGACACTTAGTATACAATATTTTATTCATTCTAGTATAATTTTATTGGTGTGGATTTACTAAATTGCATCCGGAATTATTTATGACTCCACCTACTTGAAATGTAGCAACTAATTTGGGGCAAAATTTCCAACCTACATGTAGCAACTAATTTGGGACAGAGCGAGTATATATATTTTTTAATATCAGAAAATCTTACAATTCAAAATAATTATATTGTAGTAAAAATCAAATTATGAATAGTATTTCTCATTAATATTAATTAGTTCTCATTCTTTATTTATTAATGGAAGTTATTTAATGGTAGAAAACACATAAAAGCACGATTTTATTGGTTAACTCATTGGTTAACTATTATGTTTTCCTGCTTCCAGTCATCCATGTTTTTATACATTTGGGTATAGGAAAGCACAATAGTAAACGTAAGAATTAACAACTAAAACCAACCGGTTTTTTATGTGTTTTCTACCAAGATAAATATTTTAAGAGCGATTGTGTTTAAATATGCTAATCTAGATTTAAATAATCAGATATTTGCATCCGTGAACTCGATAAGTTGAATGTCCGTGTTAACACCTAACGGCTTAAAAGTAACATAAATGGTGGGTTGTTCAAAAAGTCGTGTCCGTTTGTGAAAATCATATCGTACCGGAAAATTCTGCCCGTTAAATTCTAAATATCGTATATACTCGTGTATAGGGCGCACGCGTGTATAAGGCTCACCCCTATTTTACAAGTTAAAATGACGATTTATTTAAATCTCGAATATAACGCGCACCATAAATTTGTTACGCTAATGAAGAATGACCAAATGAATTTCAGTAAACAAAAATTCGAAACAAACATTACACCAGACCAGAAAACAAGACGAAAATACATTTTTAGACTTCGGGTTGTAAGAGAATGACGGGAAATAAGATGAGTGACGATAGAGAATTGCTAATTAGCATTTAGATAATGTCATTAGCTCTGTTGTATAAAAAACTGCAAGGAATGAAATAAATGTGGAGTAATACTTCAATTAAGTAACATTTTCCGAGATTCTTTTTTCCCAATATCTTCTTTCAATAATTTCTTGTTTCATATGTATATCGTTCGACTGCATCCAACAGCAAAACATTATTCCGTGTATAAGGCGCACCCAGGAATTTTGCCTTAATTTTTTGGAAAAAAGTGCGCCTTATACACGATTAAATACGGTATTAGCTATCGGAAATTATCTAATAATTAAATGATAGAAGTTTTCGGTAGAAATTGATTTTCTCTATAACGGACACGACTTTTCGAACGATTTAATAATTATTTTAATGTAACCTTTTTTTAATTCAAAACTCTGGATATAAACGGTTAACGCATAAATTCATTTCTATAAAACAATAAATAATTTTAATTAAATATTTGCAACTCCCTTCAGAAAATATATTGCTATATATTCTTCTCATATGAAAGAAGAAAAGAATGAATAACTTTTTCCACGTCTTTCACTCTGCGATTATTGTGTGATAACTGCGAAACATTCTCAGAGTGATGGTCCCTAGGGTACGTAATCCTAGAAGACAAAACACTCTTTTGAGAATAATGTTCTATCTAGGACAATGGTACATGATTAGAAGGGAGACAGAAAAAACGGTTTTATCAAGTGTGATAAAGCACATCACCGAGAAGCTGCATTTTCGATGTTAGTTCGTGTTTCTCCTTTCTGTATAAAGTTAAAAATATGCAACATTTATTTAAACTAAAAAAATGTTTTAGGATAATCAATACTTTTCAGAAGAATAGCAAATATTGAAAGTTAAGTTCAGAAATGTTATAAATTATTATTACAAGCTTCATAATGTGTCTGCAGAATTAAAGAATTGTTTCAATTTAAAAGAATCGTAAATAAATAAAATGTGAAAAACAGACTTTTGATTCTCAAATTATAATATTACAAAGTTTAAATCTACGATTATTGTATACAAAACACTGTTTTTGAAATATAACCGTACAAAATTCGATGGCATTACAATTATTTTATTTTTCTAGTGAATATTTATTTGAATATCAAAAAATCTTAAAATTCAAAATTATTATATTGCTGTAAAAGGCGAATTAAAAACAATATTTCACATTAATATTAATTAGTTCTCATTATTTATTTATCAATAGAATTTATTTAATGGTGTAAAACACATAAAACACAATTTTATCGGTTGACTCATTGGTTTGCCTTTCTGTTTTCATGCTTCCAATCCTCCATGTTTTTATACTTTTCGGTGAAAGACAGAACAATAGTAAACCTACGAGTAAATTGCAAAAAGCAACCGGTATTTAGGTGTTTTCCACCGAGATAGAACTTGGCAGACCGATTGCGTTTAAACATGCTAATCGAGATTTAACTAATCCTAGATTTACATCTATGAACTCCATGAGGTAATTGACTGTGTTACAGTCTCTCGGACTATAGTTACTATAAATATTGGGTCGGTCGGAAAGTGGTGTCCCTTGGGGAAAATCAATTTATACCGGAAAATTTTGCCCATTAATCATAAAAGATTAGATTTTGGAAACTATCTAATAATTGATTAATAAAATTTTTCTGTTCCAATTGGTTTTCTCAAAAGGACAACTTTCCATATGACCAAATGGTTATTCTTGTGATAATTTTTTTTTTAATTTGAAGTTCTGGACTCATAAATTCCTTTTTACAAAACTACCAATATTTTACAATTAAATACTTCCAACTCTCTTTAGAAAATATATTCTTATAGATTCTTCCCATATGAAAAAAGAAAAGAATAAAATACTTCTTTCACGTCTTTCACTCTGCTCTTATTATGTGATAACTGCGAAGCATTCTCAGAGTGTTGGCCCCCAGGGTACGTAGTCCAAGAAGACAAAACACTCTTTTGAGAATAATGTTCTATCTAGGACAATAGTACATGATTAGAAGTGAGGCAGAAAAAACGATTTTATCAAATGTGATAAAGCACGTCACAGAAAAGCCGAATTTTCGAAGTTAGTTCTTTTATTCCTTTCTATATAATTTGACAAATATACAATATTTATTTAAACTATAAAAAAGTTTTAGAATAGTTAATATCTTTGAGAAGAAGGGCCGATATTCAAATTTGAATTCAGATATGCTATAAATTGTTATTACTATCTTGATGATATGTGTTAGAAAATGAACATAAGGAAATACTTCAATTTCAAAGAATTGCAAATGCATATCTTGCTGCCAACTTTCTCATTTTTCAGGCCGGAAAAGTTTAATAGAAATTTTCGGCTTATTTACTCGGCAAATTATAGCAATTTGCAACGTTGAAATTGATGGTAACATTTTTTCGGGCTGAAAAATCGGAAAATATTGACATTTACGCATATAAGATGTGAAATATAGATTTGTGATTCTAAAATATTAATGTTACAAAATTTTAATCTGTTATGATTTCATAAAAATGCTGTTTCGTCTTTTCAATATAATCGTACAAAACTCGATGATTTTACAAATATATTACTTTTCTAATAAATATTCATTTGAATATCAGAAAATCTTATGATTTAAAAAAGGTATATTGCAGTAAGTAGCAAATAGCACATCTTATGCTAATTCCAATTCATGTTTTTACAATACATTTTATTACATGGCAATAAAATCCACATTCTTAAGCTATATATTTCGTAAGAATGTGGATTTTATTAACTAGAAAAAATCTCAATCCCTACTAGAAAAAATCTGAAGAAAATCTTTAAAAAATTTCTGTAGAAAATCTGTAGGGAATTGTCTCATTTTTTAAAAAAAATCTGCAGATATTTCAAAGGATATTTTTATAAAATCAGCAGATAGTTTTGAGGTCAAATAACATTTTCAAAATTTCTTCAGATTTCTGTAGAATTTCTGTAGAAAGTGGATATTTCTTCAGATAATCTTAAGATTATTTTTAGTGGTGTATGCAATTACACTATTAAAATTCAGTCTGATATTAAAGAACACTGTTCTTCATTATATTCGTAAAAAATTCTCTGAAAATAAAACGCAATTTTTCAATACCTAACATTTTGCTAAAATCTAATATAATTACAGAATTGAAAACAGTTGTAAGAGAGTAAAAAAAATATACTCAATATAACGCATTATACTCAATCTGATATGAGTTTACTTACATTTTACGATCATTCAATGGTACAAATTTATTAAAGATAAATATTTTAATTAGAAATATATTATTTTTCAGTTATAATAATATATTTCGTTCACATTTGTTTAAAAGTTTAAACAAGATTGCGTCGTTTCATAAACACTAAAATTTTATCATTGTACACAAAAACAAAAGAAATAAGACTACGTTAAATTTTCAAATTTGATTTTGTTCTTTTACTTGCTCTCGAAACAATTCTAATAAAATTTGTAGTTCGTAAAAATAATTTTTTAAAAGTGAATAATTATTTATTAAAATAGGAAAATCTGTGATAAAAGTTTTATGAATGATATTTCACATTAATGTTAATTTTTTCCCATAATGTATTTCTCAATATAATTTATTTAATCGTGGGAACGACATAAAAACACGATTTTACCGGCTGTCTTAGTGGTTTACTATTATGTTTTCAGGCTTCCAAACCTCCATGATTTCATACTTTTGTTTACAGTAAAGCACAATAGTAAATCTACGATTCAACAGCTAACATCAACCGGTTTTTATGTGTTTTTCATCAAGATAGGACTTGAAAGACCAAGTGTGTTTTAAAATGCTAATCAAGATTTAACTAATTCTAGATTTGTATCCGTGAACTTGATGAAGTGATTGTCGGTGTTACCACCTCTCGGTCTACCATTAACGAAATGCATATATTGGGTCGTTCGGAAAATCAGTTCGTATCAGAAAATACCGCACATTAGTTAATAAACATTAGATACTGAAAACAATAGCATTAGTAGGTAGTGGAACTCTTTGGTACAAGTTAATTGTTTTAAACGGAAATGAAGTTTCGAACGACCCAATACTTTTTCCGGTGTTACATTATTTAATTCAAAATTCTGGATATAAAGGGTTAATGCATAAATTCATTCTTATAAAATTTATAAATGTTTTAAATTAAAATACTCGCAACCGTTCTCAGGGAATATATTCTTATATATTCTTCCCATATGAAAGAAGAAAAAAATATAAAAAATTCTTTCACTCTGCGATTATTGTGTGATAACTGCGAAACATTCTCAGAGTGATGGTCCCCTGGGTACCTAGTCCTAGAAGACAAAACACTCTTTTGAGAATAAAGTTCTATCTAGGACAATAGTACATGATTAGAAGGGAGACAGAAAATAAGGTTTTATCAAGTGTGATAAAGCACGTCACCGAGAAGCCGCATTTTCGAAGTTAGTTCGTTTTTTTCTTTCTGTATAATGTTAAAAATATGCATACAGTTTTTTTATTTAAACTGTAAAAATGTTTTAGCATAGTTAATACTTTTCAGAAGAATGGCAAATATTGAAAGTTAAGTTCAGAGGTGTTATAAATTACTATTACTAGTTTGATAATATGTTTATGAAATTAAGGAATTGTTAAAATTTAAAAGAATTGTAAATAAATAAAATGTGAAAAACAGACTATGTAAAATTACAATATTACAAAGTTTAAATCTATGATTAATGTATACAAAATGCTGTTTTTGCATTATAACCGTACGAAACTCCGTGGCATTGCAATTATTTTAATTATATATATATATATATATATATATAAAGTTGCGTTTAAAGAAATACATTGAATCTGTGATTACCTTAATAGCATCGAATGTGACTTAATTTTAGCAACAGCATTATCAAAGAACAAATCTTACTTTTTACAATGCTACGGTGACGATTTCCCGAACGTTATAGAAAAATCCAAAAAGAAGATACCTTTTACCTATAAGATAGGAGATACCAGTAACCATAGCCCGCTTAGCATGAGCTCTCAGGCAAAAATAGCAGCTGCAGAAGGCAGATTTTTTTCAGTGTGTGCATGGTCGCTTGAATATTCGCACCAATAATTTTTAGACGTTTTTATTACCTTTATTTTTTGAGATTAGACAAATCAAAGAAATCTTTTATAAAATATTGGTGTCTCAATTTGACTGAACGTCCATAACTACCCTTAAAAAAATGCGACTTCACCAGTTGTCATTTTTAGTTAGACCTAAGGCCTAGTATTCATTGAGCTGTGCTGTGACCATTAATGACATCACATCCATTTATTTGGATGTGCTATTCGGATGTATTTAATACATCGGTAATTTGTTTCCCTTATATATTTTATCATTTATGTATGTACGCACGCATCAAATAATTCTGGGGAACTATTAGAAGGTAACATATTAGTAGAAGTTTCTAAAAGTATTTGTCGCTTTACTTCAAGATAGATTTTTTTCATTAAATAATGAAGATATGTCTTTATGAAAGTTCTAGTACATGTGCTTGAATATCCGAAAAGTGTACGAACACTGTTTATGTAATTTTCGTTAGCATAAAATGTATTTTAAAATTCCTTTCTATAATTTCAAAAATAATTTCAATTAAAAATCTATAAATTTTTCTCCAATAATATTTTTAAATATTGAAATTGTTATTTTAATCTCCAGCTCCTCTCTAGTTTCGCTAATCTTCTGGAACAAATTTAGGTGTAATAACAAATGTTATTAGGAATTGTTAATGAAGTTTTTACAAATTTTATTACATAAAATAAAAATGAAAAGTGAAAACATAAAATAAAGAACGTGTGTTATAAATTACAGTTAGTTTTATATTTATTCTGGTCTATAAATGTTGTCCCCTATTTTTGTCACTTCTATTGTTTTGTGTAAAACTTCTTATATGACTATCAAGAAGTGCGATGAAATTTCGAGAACAGTTACTTTTGCAGAACTGCCAGTCTCCGACTTTTTGAACACCAATTTTATCTTATTATTAAAAAAAAATTATAAATTTTATATAAAAATATTTGCAGTTTTTTCAGAAGAAAGTTTGATCTTTTTTTTTAAACAATTTCCAACAAAGTTTAAAAGTGTTTATGAATTCGCTTTGTCTGACCACTGTCCACTCTCTAAGAACATAAATACATTCGGATTGTTACTTAAATTTAAATATGTTCATGACACTTACCGTGGTACCTTTTTGCTGCATATCAAGTGTGTATAATTAATAATTAATTTACAAGGACCTTCAAAAGAGCTCCATCACATTGTGGTATATGGGTTAAAATTGTTTGAAAAGTATTTCAATAACACTACGTTATTTCATATTATTGAATTTGATGTCGATCACTCATTTTTAATAAATGATAAATAGATAGAAAATGACATTCAGGGAGGCGAATGGTCCAGGGAGAAACGCAATCAAAAAAGATGAATACCAATATTTTGTTAAGGAGGATTCGCCTTATTTAATCCCTTTATACTATTTGAAGTATTTTCAATAAAAAATACTGGTAGTACCCTCTTTTTTCCCTGTGTTTTTCCGTGACCACTCACCACAGTGTCATTTGAGAAATCCAGAGGAGCACGAGGATTTTTAATATTAAATCGCAACAATCACAGCATTCGATATTTGGAAATTTAAGTCTGGTAAATTTATTAGAATTATCCGTTAGTTCAAAATTTTCAATATAAAAACACGCAAGAAATTAAACTTGTAGTTTATGTTAATATTGGTAAAATGCTATAATAATATTATAAAGTTAATATTAGTAACGATAATTTGTTTAATATTATATGTTTTCAAATTTCTTTTTTTTTTCAGTCTATGTCTGTATTTCTTAATCTATATCTTGCAATGAATATTTAAACTTTTTCCATATCTTGAACAAATTTACATTTATTATTATAATTTTTCCAGAAAACTAGCTCTTATTAATACGTTAGTTCAGAATTTTTATCAATATCAAGAAAAGCCAACACAAGATATTAAAATTTGCATTTCGGAAGAAATTAAAATTTATATTAGTAACATTAATTTGTTTAACATTATGTGTTTTCAAATTCCCCTTCTTCAATCTATGTCTAATGTATATGTTCCCAATATATATCTTGCAATGGATATATAGACTTTTTCCATATCTTCAATTAATTTGTATTTATTAGTATTAGTTTATTCGATAAAACTAGCACTAATTTTTCTAAATCACCAGTTTCTCAAATTGATCTTTGATTATTTCCTTTAAGCTTTATTCCTAAAACAAAGGTATCACATTCCACAAACTATTCCTCAGCATGATTTGACTTGAACGCTTTCATCTCGGTGACTTTTCAAGGTTAATTAATCCGAGTTCACATACGCAGTAAGACCTAATTCCTTTCGTACATTTAATCGGGGATATCAGAGATTCTAAAGTGATTTCGCATTATGGAACAGTTATAACAACACAAAAGAGATCATTGTATATACATCGGGCCATTCCGAAAATAAGTGAGCTGTTCGGTTAATGTTTTAATTTAAACGAATCATCTAATAATCATTAGATCTTAAACTTATTTGGTAATTTGAGTACATGATATTAATTTAATAAGTATAATACTTTGCTTTAAAATGCATGAGGATAAGACAAGTCTCTTTTACTTCAAGTGTAGGAGTAAAAATTTAAAAATCTGCGTGAAAAATAGAACAACGCTAAATATTCTCTTTTACCGCAATCGTATTTATAAGATTCAATGATTAAGCTAAAATATATAACTAAAAAATAAAAGAGCAAATGGTTTAGATATATGTATATGCTTAACCCTTTCTGGCACAGAGCACTTGCAATACTTAAGTATTGAATTTAATGATGGATACCGGAAATTGAAAAAACTTTATTTGTAAATATAGAAAAAAAAAGAAAGGCTATATTTCACGTATTTAATAAACCGCATTATTAACCAAAATTCTGGTACCAATTTATCTTTTGAAATTTAAATTAAGTATAATGGTAAATTTATTAGAATAATATGTTAGCTCACAATTTTAATCAATATCAAGAAAAACCAACTCAAGGAATTAATCTTTACATTCCGGAAGAAATTAAAGTTTATATTAGTAACACTAATTTGTTTAACATTATGTGTTTTCAAATTCCCCTTTTTTCAATCTATAATTCCAAATCTATATCTTGCAATCGATCATACACTTTTTCCATCTCTTCAATTAATTTGTATTTATTACTATTAGTATTATTCGATAAAACTAGCGCTAATTTTCCTAAATCACCAGTTTCACAAATTAAGCTTTGATTATTTCCTTTAAGTTTTATTCCTAAAACAAAGGTATCGCATTCCCCAAACTATTCCTCAGCAGGATTTGACTTGAACGCTTTCATCTCGATGCCTTTTCAAAGCTAATTAATCTCATTTCACATACATAGTAAGACCCAATTCCTTTTGTACATTTAACCTAAGATATCAGAGTGTATCATTCATTCTAAAGGGACTTCACATTATGGGACAGCCATAACGACACAGAGAGCATTGCATGTAGTTCGGCCCTTTAATGGAGTAAGTGAGCAGTTCAGTTGATGTTTTAATTTAAACGAGTCATCTAATAATCATTAGATCTTAAATTTATTTGGTAATTTAAATTCACGATATTAATTTAATAAGTGTAATACTTTTGCTTTATAATGCACGGAGGTAAGACAAGTCTCTTTTACTGTATGTATTGGAATATGAATTTAATAATCTGTGTGAAAAATTGAAAAATGCTAATTAATATGTGATATTATAATGCGAATTTTTTAAAACCAAAATTCTGTTGCCAAAGTGGCCTGTGGAAATTAAAATTATGTGATATTGTTGACATACCACCGCTCCTCAAAAAATTACAATTTTTAACTGGATTTTTAATTTTGAAAATGATGTAAATTATTATTATCAATATTTTATTTATTTTTTACTTTACTGGTACTATAAAGATTTGCATGCTTTATTAAATCATAGATTCTATGGATTTTTCACGCCACTAACATTCTATGAAACATTATAGCTAATTGAATCCTTGAAATTCAAGTAGTTTTACTGCTTAAAAAATCAAAAATTTCATTAAATTTTAGTGGTAAGAAAAATCCGTAAAAGTTGGCAGAAATATAATATTCTAGAAGTTGCAGCTGTCTTCAGACATATTATGCCTACGAGCTCTGGTGGGAAAATTTCTTTCTACTTAATTTTAATGTAGTTTGAAATGTCACAATGGTACCGGAATATTCCACCAAATTTATTTGAAAATAAATTAATGCCATTTTTAACTCCCCAGTGTGCACAATAAACTGAATTTTTTTTTGTTAGCAAAATGCTGGTGCCAGTGTGACGTTCACGTTTTTTGTAGAAGTTAACTAACCGGATTTTAAAGCATACTTGCCGACCTCCCGCTTTTTTAAAATGAAAAATCATACTTTCAACCAGAAATTTTATTAAATTAAATACTTCTTTCTTCTATATAGCATTAATTTGAAACCTTGATGATTTAATTTACTAAATAAAATTTCTGGTTTTAAGTGTGTTTTTTTGATTTAAAAAAAGCAGGTGGTTGGCAAGTATGTTAAAGTGTTAAACACATTGACCCATTGCGGTTCACTCGGTTCTCATGGCTATTTTTTAAGAATATAAAAAGAGGCACGGGCCGTCTGTTCCGCAAAAAGATGCAGTATAAAATATTGTATTATGTTAATTTATTATGATAAAAGTAATATACCTTAGAGCTAAAAAGGCCTTAAAATTTTTGTATGTCTTGTGAGGAAGTGCAGCAATTAGGGGAGCCCAGTATTTAGGGATTTGGTGAAAATGTATTGAAAATAGCCTTTAATTCAAAAATTTCTCCAGTGTCTCAAATTTCAAAAAAAAAATAAAATAAAAACGTATAGAAATTAAACTCACAACGATAAAATGTGCACTAAATAATTTTTTTCAAAGTATATCCCTCATTTTCTAAGTCTATTTACTGAAATTTTTGAGTGAAATTACTTCGTAGCTTCAATTTAATCATATTTATTATAATAAATATTTAACCTAAATATCGATTACGATACTTTAGACTTTAGACTTTGGATATTTCTTTTAATTTACATTTCTAAAACAGGAATGTAGCATTCGATAAGTTATTGGTGACCAGGGTTTGACTCAAACGCTTTCATCCTGATGTTTTTTCAAGGTTACATTCATAAGACTTAATTCCAGAATGAATATTTAATATAAGACATATTTAATATAAAAGCATATCACTCCATACTGGCTTCGCATTGTGAATAAGCTTTAAAGATACAAAGGAGAACATTATATATACTTAGAGCTTTTTAAAACATAAGTGGGCAGTTGATTTGATGCTCTAACTTAAATGAGGCATTGAATAATGAACACATCTTAGCTTTATATTGTAATGGAAATATGGAATATTCAATTTACTGTATGCATTATATTATACTATATACTATATGATGGAAGCATATTTGTATATAGAACTGAATATGCATGCAAAAATGGTTGCAAACAAGTGTTTTAAAATTTAAAAGTTTCTCTAGCATCTCAAAATTTCAAACGAATGATTTAAAACCTTACACAAATCAGACTTATGAAAATAAAACTTACACTAAATACCTTCTTTCAAAGTATGAGTACATCCTCCAATTTTAAGTCTTTTTATTGAAATGATTGTACAAACTTACTTTATATCTTCTATTCAATTCTATTTATTATAGTACATATTTAACATAAACATCTATTATTATACCTCTAAAACTATTTTCATCCCATTAGACTTTGGATATTTCCTTTAATCTACATTTCATTGCGACAAGATGGCATTCAATAAATTATTGCTCACCGGGATTTTATTCCAACGATTTTATCCTGATACCTTTTCAAGGTTAGGTAACCTCACTTCCCATTCATAGGAAGTAATTCTATATTGAAGATTTAATATAAGACATCACATTGTGAAACAGCTGTAAAAATACAAAGGAGAACAATGTATAGAATCAGAACTTTCTGAAATATAAGTGAGCAGTTAAGTTTATGTTTTAACTTACATGAGGCATTGAATAATAAACACATCTTAGCTTTATATTGTGCTCGAAGCATTTAGTATTAATATATTGTAAGCGTTGTATTATGCCACACTAGATGATTGGAATCTTGTACGAACTGAATATACATGCAAAATCAATTGTAATTAAGTGTTTTAAATTAAATAAATTTCTCCAATATCTTAAAATTTCAAAAGAATAATTTAAAATCGCATACAAATTAGGCTTAGAACAATATCATTTGAGCTAAATAACTTTTTCAAAGCGCGTTCCTCAGACCTAAGTCTATTTATTGAAATGATTGTGTAAACTTATATTAAAATTCTATTTATTATAATAATATTTAATCTAAACATCTATTAATATCTCTAATTATACGCTCCTCCCATTAAATTTTGGAAATTTCCTTTAGTCTACTTTTCTGAAACAGATTGATTGCATTCGGTAAATCATTACTCATCAGGATTTGCCTTCAACACTTTGATAACTTTATAAGGTTATCAACTTTGTAAGGTTATAAATCGCGTTTCACATACATAAGACTTAATTCCGGTTTGAAAATTTAACATAACACATCAGAGTATATCACTCCAGTAAATTTACTTTGTGAATAAGCTATAGAGGTATAAAATAGAAAATTGTATATAATTAGAGTTTTCTGAAACATAAGTAAGCAGTTGAAAAAAGAAAAGAAATGAGGTATACACACGTACTTTGAAAGAAGGTATTTAGAGGAAATTTTATTATTGTAAATCTAATTTGTATACTATTTTAAATCATTCTTTTGAAAGTTTAGAATTTTGGAGAATTTTTTAAATTTTAAAACACTTAATTATAATTAACTTTGCATATATATTCAGCTCTATATATGTGTATACGCTTCCATCACACAGTGTAGTATAATATAACGCACCCAATTAATAAATACTACATATTCCCATTACAAGATAAAGTTAAGATGTTTTCATTATTCAATGCCGCATTTAAGTTAGAACATTAACTCAACTGCTCATGTTTCAGAAAGCTCCAAGTATATACATTGTTAACCTTTGTATCTTTACAGCTGTTTCATAATGTGAAGTCACTATGGAGTGATATACTGTGATGCATTATATTAAATGCTCAATCTGAAATTAAGTCTTGTGAACATGAAGTGAGATTATATAACCTTGAAAAGGTATCTGAATAAAAGCGTTCGAGTCAAATCCTAACGATAATCGTAGTAACGTGTTATGTTATGCCATCTTTCCTGTTTTAGAAATGTAGATTAAAGGAAATGTCCAAATTCTAATGGGAGGAAATAGCTTCAGAGGTATAATAATATATGTGTCGGTTTAATATGTACTATAATAAATAAAAATTAATAAAAGATATGAAGTAAGTTTACACAAACATTTTAATAAATAGATTTTGAAATACCGGGTGCACTCCTACTTTGAAAGATGGTATTAAGTGTAAATTTTATTGTTGTACGTCTCATGTACGTCTTATTGTTGTAGTTCATGTTTTAAATTATACAGTGGGGGACTTAATTATAAGACATCTAGTGAATTTCCCATAGAATTGAAGAAACGATATAAAGCTTAAAATACATACCGTAATTTCCGGCGTATAATCCGCGGATCAAACAATAATTTTTCTACCCAGAATTTTTTTCTTATTAAAATGTAACCTTTTTAGATCGTGGTAATATTTGACTTTGATCCCAGAAATTTTATTTTGTAATCAAAGTCAAATATTTACCATGATCTAAAAAGGTTACATTTTAATTTTAAAAAAGTTCTGGGTACAAAAATGATTGTTTGATCCTCGGATTATACGTAGAAAATTACGGTACATCAAATATCACAAAAATATAAATTTACTCTGTTTTCATACATAATTTGTTTATAATGATGACATTTTCATACATATTATGAAAAAAATTTAAAACATAATGAACAAAATTATAAGACATTAACCTTGTTTTTTACCAAATGCAGTGGTCAGCATAATTAGCAGACACTAATGGTTTAAAGGAAAATCCCCTAACGTAGTTATTCAATATTTGGTGAAGCCGCCTTTGTTTTCTATAACATGAAAGATGCAATTCGGCATTAAATCTGTCAATTCTAATAAAATATTGCAAGACAGCTCTTCCCAAGCATATTTTGTAGTATTCTTTAGGTCTTTGACACGAGGAAAATCCCTCTCATTACGGTAAACCTCACAAGCTAAGATTCCCACACGTTTTCAATGGATTTAGGTCTGTAGAACGAAAAGACCACGGAAGAATATTTTGCTCTGAAAATCATTTTTTGTTACGTGTGATGTAAAAATCGACACGTTATTGTGCTGAAAAGTGTAGTTTTCACTACAAAAATGTCCACCGTATGTGGCTTGTTGATCTTTAAGAAGATTCTTATACTTTTTGAAATTCAATCTTTAATGCACAAAAGCGATGTAGGTTCTCTTTGAGTCGAAAAATCAGCCCAAATCATTACTGAGCCTCCACCCATTTAGAGGCTCGTTTGTACATCAGAAAACTTCCGTAAATACTGCCAAAAATGGTGAAACCTGTCAGGACTGTCCAGGTTAAACTTTTTTTCATCAGGAAATAACAGTATCTCTTGAAGGTCCAGACACTAGTTTGTTTAGCGATGTTTAAACGGTCCAGTTTGTGCCACCTTAGAAGCGGTGATTTTTTTCTTCAATTTTTTAAATTTTGCATAGGAAACATTAAGCAACTAACTGCAAATGGTTCTCTTTTAACAGCTCAGTTTCATAGCATTTTTAATGCCTGTAGTGGTCATCTTATTCCACATAACGAGCGAAAGCCCATGACATCTGTCTCTCGAGGATAAACAATAAGTACGGCGAGATCGTTAATCATCGATCCATTAATTCCTCTTTTGAAATTGCGCGTCTAGAGCATTTAATAACTTTTGAAATATTATTAACTAAAGCACCAGTTCCAATAAATCTCCAAAATTTCGGTAATTTCACTTTCTTTTAATTTTGTACCACGTGAAATGCTTGTAAATATGTGAAGTCGGTTACTGTCTGCTTCAGTTAACTGCTTGCGTCATAAAAGTGTGCCGAAAATTCGCTTATTTATCCTTATTTTTGAAAAATAGCAGGTGTTTTATTTAAAATGCTAGGGTGTCTTATAATTTTGTTCATGGTATTTTAATTTTTTCATTAAACTTTATAAAAATAGCATTTATGAAAAACAATTACATGTGATAACAGAAAAAAATTATGTTCTTGTCTTTTTTGATAAAACATTTTTAAGCTCTGAATGTTTTCTTTCACTATATGTCAAATTAGGTAGGTGTGTCTCATAATTATGTCAGCACTGTATGAGGCCCTGAATAATGAACACATTTTAGCTTTATATTGTAATGGAAGTATGTGGTATTCATTTATTCTGTGCGTTGTATTATACTGAACTGTGTAATGGAATCATGTATGAACTGAACATGTATGCAAAATTGGTAGTAATTACAGGGTTTCCAAACGGCCAGCCAACTGAACATCAAAATTTTCTTAGCGAAATTTCCTTTTTAGATTTATCTTACAAATTGCCGAGAAACCACCTTTGGAGGTTATTTTTTGCGCATATTCTGTAGAAACCTATCATGAAATTTTCTGTTAAAAAATATTGATGTTCAGTTCGGGGACCATTTGGGAGCCCTGTAATTAAGTGTTTTGAATTTAATAAATTTCTCCAGTATCTCAATATTTAAAAACAATGATTTAAAATAATATAAAGATTAGACTTACAACAAAAATATTTACGCTAAATAAATTCTTTCAAAGCGCATTCCTCATACCTAAGTCTATTTATTGAAATGATTGTGTAAACCTGCTTCTAATCTTCTATTTAAATTCTACTTATTGTAACACTATTTCACCTAAACATTTATTAAGGGTACAGTGGACTTTCAAAATCGCAAAAAATCATCAAATTGTCGGATTTTTGTTTTTAGCATAATAACACTATATGAACTTCCTGCTAATGAACACAAAAATAATTTTTCAATTTCGACAATTTTTACTGGAGTTACAATCATTTTTGTTTAATCAGCTGATTCTGCCATGTCCCTTTATTTACTTTTTTGCCGATTCGCATCCGTAAAATTTACCCTAGTTTTTAGTTTTACCTTACAAATTGTTATTATTTTGCACTGAATACTTATTAATTTTGTGATTTCGCAGAACAATACTGTAACTGTAACTTTTAACTGTTTCTTTTAGCGTTTGTTTATAATGTATTAAGAGGAATTGCTTTTTGCCCCCAATTTTTTATTTAAAAAAATAATGTATTTAAAATATGTAAAAAAAATTTGTACAATAAGTGGTATTTATATCATGAATATTTCTAGAAAAATTTAAAAAAATCATTAGAAAATACAAAAAGTTTTTTTTTGAGAAGATTTTTTAAAATTCAGATACTTCACCCCCTTTGCATGAATTACTGTCGAAGCCACATATTTTATGTGAATTTACCATAAAAACATAAAACACTTACATATAAGCTAGAAATGATATTATACCCATTATTAGCCGAAACTGTGTCAGTAAGAAAATATTAAGCAATTATAACCATTGTAGTTACTAAAACCTGTTTTTCTCAGAATGAATATTTTCGTCGTTTTCATGATTTCAAAACGTTCCATGCAAAATTCTTTATGCCCAATTTTTCTGATTTTTTGTTTAAAATGCTCTCTATGTATGTGTTAACAAATGTTACTAAAAAAAACTTTTTAGACGAATTTAAATTTTTTAAATTTCAGTTATATTGAATTTTTAATGATTTTTTAACGAAAAATACAATATAATTAAGTTAAAATAATTTTTTAATGTTTCACAAGAATTATGCCAAAAATGCTTAGTAACATTGGTTAACACTTACACAGAGAGCATTTTAAACAAAAAATCAGAAAAGTTGGGAATAAGGAATTTCGCATGGAGCTTTTTGAAATATTGTCATTTTTCATTTAAAAGAAGAAAAATCTGTATCTAAAAAATTATTGAATATATATTTTTTTTAAATTGTGTAGTAAAAGATATATATACTATGACTATTTCCAGAAATTTTTTAAAAAATTCATTGAAAATTAAAAAAGTTAATTCTGAGAGTCCACTGTACCCTTAATATATTTCTAAAGCTATGTTCCTCCCATTAGTCTTTGGGTGTTTGTTTTAATCTACATTTCTTAAACAGAGAGATATGGTATTGGATAAATCTTTACTCGCAAGGATTTGGCTTTAACGTTTTTATCCGGATGCCTTTTCAAGGTTACTTAATCTCATTTCACATTCATAAGACATAATTCCAGATTGAACATGTAATGTAAGACATCAGAGTATAACATTCTATATTGTGAATGAGATACAAAGATACAAAGGAGAACATTTTATGTACTTGGAACTTTCTGAAACATAAGTGAACAGTTGAGTTGATTTTCTAACTTATAAATGAGGTATTGAATAATCAACACATGTTAGCTTTATATTATATTGGAAGTATGTCGTATTAATTTATTGTATGCGTTATATTATATTATACTGTATGATGGAAGCATAATTAAATGGAAATAAATATGCATGGAAAATTGATTGCAATTGATTGTTTTAAATTTCAAAAGTTTCTCAAATATCATAAAATGATAAAGAATGATTAAAAATCGTATACAGACATACAACAATAAAATTTACGCTAAATACCTTCTTTCAAACCGCATTTCTCTTTTGTAACTCTATTTATTAAAATGATTGTGAAAACTTGCTTAATTTCTTCTACTAAAATTCTATTTATTATAATAATATTTAATCTAAAGATCTATTATTGTATCTCTAATGCTATGTTTCTCTCATTAACATAGCTGCCAACTCTTATGCATTTTTGCTACCACTAAAATTGTACAAAGATTTTTTATTAGGATTAAAACTGGAACGTGCATATAAAGTTCAAACAAATTAATACTTTTTTATTTTCCAATTGCTTATTATTTTTTGTGTCATAAATTTCACGTACAAAAACAGTTCATATTTTGTAAAATTCACAAAATATTTTTTAATGAAAGTACACCATGAAAGTATTACATTATTAGTCAAAAATTATACCATTATGTTTATAATGAAAAAGTCCACTGAAACCAAGTGTCTTCACGTAGTAACTTCATATTATGAATGAGCTATAAAGATACAAAGGAGAATGCTGTATATACGTAAAGCTTTCTGAAACATAATTGCACAGCTGAGTTGATGTTTTAACTTAAATGAGACATTGAATAATCAACAAATCTTAACTTTATATTATAATGCGAATATATAATATGAATTTATTGTATGCAATACATTAAACTACACTTTATGAAGGAAGCACAAATATATAGAAATAAATATACAGGGTATTTGAGTTAAACGTTTCAGGACTCTTAAGACAGGTAGGGTGCATCCTGATGACTCGAAATCATATAGCAATGTGGGGTCGGAAATGTTTTCCTGAATCGGTGATGTACCCAGAAGCACCATAAATAAAAGACACCGCAAGTGTAAAATCGTTTTATTAATACATGTAAAAAGGCAAAAGGTACATGGGTCAAACTAAGTGTTCGAAATTTCTGCCACTGAGTACAACACACACCTCACATCTCCGGCGCATGGAAATCCGGACATTCTCGAATACTCCAGGCATATCTCGAGTTTCTCCGGCAGCTACTGCGATTCATGCAATCAGCTCCTCAGCATTGTCAACAGGGGTGTCATAAACCAGTGTTTTCATATGACCCCAGAAATAAAAATCAAGATATGATAGGTCGGATGACCGAGCAGGCCAACACATGGGAAAATCACGTCCGATCCACTGTTGAACAAATGTTACATCTAGGTAGTTACGAACATTTCGGCTGAAATGGGAAGAAGCCACGTTGTCTATTGCGTCGATGCAGAAATTTGTTCATCTCCCAAAAGATGCGCAATACTTGCTGCAGAAAGAATAAGTAGTTATGTCCAGTTAGACGAAAAGGTAACAAGTAAGGTTCGATGAGGGGATCTCCTATAACACCGGCCCAAACATTGACCGAAAATCGAGTCTGTGCTGCACTACTATGTATTGCATGCGGGTTCTCTTCCGCCCAGATATGGCCGTTATGCGTGTTGAAAATTTCTTCTCTTGTGAAGGATGCCTCTTCGGAAAACAACTCTTTAGTAGGGATAAGGGGATCTGTAGCACACTTTTCAAGGTACCACTGTGCGAAAGCAATACGAGGTGTATAATCATCCGGTGGCAGTGCCTGGACACACTGAACGTGAAACGGATGCATGTCGTGTTCTCGGAGAATCCTCCAGACGCTGGATTGCATGCGCTAGACTTCGCGTACTCATACTGGCAGTCTCCTGCACCTGCTGCAGCACATTCTCTTCGAGGGCAGGAGTCCGTGCTATTCTTACCCGATCCCTGGCAGCTCTTTGAAATGAACCTGTCTGAGCTAACCTCTGGAGCAGGCTTGCAATGAAATTATGACTCAGAATACGCTTTGTCGATATCGTTCAGCGTACAAGCTATGTGAGGCTCGCCCACCACAATCTGCAGCCCCGTACGCTAAATACATATCGGCTAACTCTGCATTCGTATAAGCAGCCACCCTACTAACTTGGATCCCTTGTGCGAACTGACAATTCCCTGCATGAAAGCTCGGAACTTTTGCACAACGCCATTTAGCGCGTCGGGAGAGCATTTCTGACCCCGAAATGACATATGTTTTCGAGTCGTAAGGATACACTCTACCCCTCTTAGGAGTTCTGAAACGTTTAACTGAAACACCCTGTACATTCAAAATGTATTGCAATTAATCGTTTTAAATTTCAAAAGTTTCTCCAATATCGCAAAATTTCAAAAGAATGATTTAAAATCTTATATAGACACATAAGAATAAAATTTACGCTAAATACGTTCTTTCAAAGTACGAGTACACTCCCCATTTCTAAGTCTTTGTAAGATTGTGTAAACTTACTTCATATTTTTTATTAAATTCTATTTATTAAAATTTATTTATTGTACATATTAAAACTACACATCTGCCATTATATCTCTAAAGCTATTTTCTCCCATTAAACATTGGACATTTCCTTTAATCAACATTTATAAAACAGGAAGATGGCATATGATAATCGTTGCTTCCCAGGATTTGACAAGAACGCTTTTATTCTGATACCTTTTTTAAGGTTAGTTAAACTTTCACGTTCATAAGGCTTAATTCTGGTTTGAACATTTAATATAGGACATCAGAGTATATCACTCCATAGTGACTTCACAATGTGAAACAACGGTAAAGATACAAAGGATAACAATGTATGTACTTGGAGCTTTCTGAAACATAAGTGAGCAGTTGAGTTAATGTTCTAACTTAAATAAGGCATTGAACAAATGAATACAGCTTCATATTGTAATGGGAATATATAGCATTAATTTATTGTGTGCGTTATAATATATGTCACTTTATGATGGAAGCATATATACATATATAGTACTGAATATGTATGCAAAATTGATTATAATTAAGTGTTTTGAATTTTAAAGTTTCTCCAATATCCCAAAATTGCAAAAGTATGATTTAAAATCATATACAAATTTGATGTACAACAGTAAATTTACACTAAATACCTTAATTCAAAGTACGAGCACATTCGCCATTTCTTTTTATTGTAATGACTGTATAAACTTACTTTATATCTTCTATTAAATTCTGTTTGTTATAGAACATTTCTAACCTAAACATCTGTTATTATACCTATAAACCAGTTTATCCACCTTAGACTTTGGATATTTCCTTTAATATACATTTCTGAGACCGGAATATGGCATTCTATAAATCATTTCTCACCAGGGTTTGATTCGAATACTTTTATCCTGATGCAATTTCAAGGTTTGTTAATCTCACTGCCCATTCATAAGAAGTCATTCCGGATTGAACATTTATTAAAAGACATCAGAGTATATTAATCCATATAGTGACTTCACATTGTGAAATAGCTGTAAAGATACAAAAGAGAACAACATACATACTTAGAGCTTTCTGAAACATAAGTGAGCAGTTGTGTTGATGTTTTAACTTATATGAGGCATTGGATAATTATCACACCTTAGCTTTATAATTTATTGGAAGTATGTATTATTGATTTATTGTATGCGTTGTATTCCATTATACTCTGTATGATGGAATTATCTATGAACTGACTATATACACAAAATTAATTGTAATTAAGTGTTTAAAATTTCAAAAGTTTCTCCAATATCTCAAAATTTCAAAATCATGATTTAATATCGTATAAAAATTAGACTTACAAGAACAAAATTTACGCTAAATAACTTATTTTAAAGTGTATTCCGTATTTCTATTTACTTAAATGGTGTGTAAACTCGCTTCATATGTTCTATTAAAATTCTCTGTATTATTATAAATATTTAGCTTAAACATCTATTAATCTACTGCTAACACTATATTCCTCGCATTATATTTTAGCTATTTCCTTTAATCTACATTTCTAAAACAGGAAGATAGGATTCGATAAATCGTTGCTTCCCAAGCTTTAACTCTAATGCTTTTATTCTGATGCCTTTTCAAGGTTAGTTAAATCTCACTGCACATACATAAGACTTAATTCCAGTTTGAACATTTAAAGTAAGACATCTGAGTATATCACTCCATAGTAACTTCACATTGTGAAACCGGTAAAGACACAAAGGAGAACATTGTATACTCTTAGAGCTTTCTGAAACCTAAGTAAGCAGTTGAGTTCATGTTCTAACTTAAATGAGGCAGTGAATAATCAACAGATCTTAGCTTTATGTTGTAATGGGAGTATGTGGTGTTAATTTAATTCATACGTTGTATTTACTAGACTGCCTGATGCTAATATAAATGTAAAAATGTTAATATGTGAATAAGTGTTTTAAAGGATATGGCGAGAGTATTGACTTGCCTTTAAATCAAATTTCTTGATTTTTTTGTCCCGGTGTATCTACTTATCTGACAATGCATTTTCCCTAGTTTTACCTTATAAATATTGATATTTTATGAGATAAAAATGTTTTTTCGATTTTTTAAAAACCACATTTTCTTAAAAACTATTGTTCCGAATTACTTAATATTAATTGATTTTATATAGATATTAAAGACGTATAACTGGTAATTTTTGCATAATTTTTTCATTATAAAAAGTGTATGAAAAAGCGATTAAATATTTACAAAAAGAAAAATATCTTATAGTTGTCCGAAAATGCTATTTTCTTGTAAAATATTTTTCATATGTGCCCGCATATTATATATATGTCGAAAGTTTGCTTTTGGTACAATATATAAATTTTTACAAAAATATGTGTAAAAATTATTAGAATTTATTTAAAGGTGTTATTGGAGGCGGAGCTACTCAACTTCCATATCCGAACATCTTTTGAACAATGTCAGCAGACAATGTGTCAACGCATGTATTTTGGATTTCATAAGGCATATAGGCTATAATATTCAACACTGTCGATACCATTTCGATATCACAAGTTATCTAAGCGATCAATGTGGTGCTTCAGATTTGATCCCATCGATCGCTTAGATAAGTGGAGTATTTGCTAAATTTCTTGCCAATGTAGTCTTTCTTATATTGGTCAGACTAAACGTGCTCGCAGATTTCGTTTAAAGGAGCTTAAAAGATATGTCAAAAATCAAGAGCCTAAACGCTCTTCAAATTGTTTAACATTGTTTTTCTTTCCTTCACAACATAGGTTCAACTGTTCTTTAGCCACCAGTATCCATAAGTGTTCTTCTATTCTTGATCTTAATTTTTAGGAAGCTTACCATGTCATTGAAAATTCTTATTCCTAAGTCAATGACTTATGAAATACACCTTATTTTCGAAACATATGAAAATCTTTAATTTGATGCTTTTTTTTCTATTCTCAGTTTTTTTTGTTCGTTCTCCAGTAGATGTCTCTATTTGTCCACCTAGTTGTTCTTTCTACTTTCTTCTCGTTGGTTGCTTTTCTTTTGGCGTCATCGTTCCCATAACGGGTATATAAATTTCGTTTCCCTGTCTCTTTGCTCAGCTTTACTTTTTCTAGCTCACTGAGTCTTGCACTGATGAATAATATTGACAATAGATTCAAAACGGCTGTTTGATACCTTTTCATTCATTATTTGTGCATTTCTAATCGTTGATTTTCTATTCTTATACATTTTTGGACAAAGGCTTCATTTGCTATTTTAATATATTACTATAATTTTGATCACTTAATATTTGATGAAATATAAATGTTTGGTTTTAGATAAATAAATATTAGTTCAAATAAAACAGTGGAAAAATTACCTGGAGATAAAAATTTTTTAAAGATGTAGCGATATTTTGCTAATATATTATAAACTTATATGCAAATACATAGTCGGGTTCAGTGCTTTAGGCCTCACTTTCAGGAACAGAGATTTTTATGGTAAAAAATAGCTGGTACTTAATAATGTATTGAATTTTTTTAATTAATTTAATTACTTATGAAAATGAAAGTGTATATAATATAAGGCAGTAAAAATACAAAAACAAAGATAGAGAAAGGAAATTAGTCATTATCACTGTCATAATCAATTACAACAGATATGCATTTATTTCTGCACAGCGTGGAAATAATTTCTGAGGGTCTAACAATTTTGGATAAATACCACCCATAAGACAGATAATAGTTATTTTCTGCCAAATGAAAATAGCAGTATTGTAAGTATCTGCATATAAGTTTATAATATATTCTTGAAAAATTATCGCTTTTACAAAATTTTAATATCCTGGTAATTTTTCCCTTTTTTGTGGAGGGGGGGGAGATGTTAATATTTATTTAGAAACAAAAAATTATCTCATAAAATGTTAAACGCTTCGAAATTATAGAGATACATATTTTTCAATATAAAATATCATCCAATGCTGTTACCCTTATTTTTTTTCTTTCAACTCAAATTATTTACCTTGCGCTAAACATTATCTTCGAATTAAACAGCCACAGAATTCCGCCATTAGAAGACACAAAAAGGGCGAAATATCTTGCATTAAAATTTGTTTATCGTCTACCAATCCAGATAATATCTCAGAATTAACACCTTAGGTTTAAATTCTAGGATTATTTCTTCTTCTTCCCAGAAACGGAGAAACGTCGCGTTTGTTTTCAATTAAAGGGAAAAAAATCCCGGGATCCCGAGTTGCCCATTCACATTCCGAAATTTCAATTAATTTGTAAGTTATTAATTAAAAAAGTTAAAATTTTAATTACCTTGCTCCTGTATGTTTATACAGTGTTTGTACAGGTCGAAAAAGATCCCTCCCGCAGTCAACTGACAGTGAATGACAAAACGAGAATATATATATTAAAAAAAAAAAAAAAGTGTGATTTTTAAATAAATTGTTCTTTTCTTCAACTAACGGCAATTTTTTTTTCATTTACGATTTTTTTCGAATTTTTCACCAAACATCGATTTTCAGTTCTTTTTTCAATTATTTCGCGGAATGCATTTTTGAATTCCAATCCTGAGAGTTCTAAGAAAATCTGTCAAAAAACGATGCCAGATTCTTAATTCTCATTCCTTTCTGAGAGTGGTAGTATAATTTTTTTTAATTTTCGACTTTTACAATTTAAAAAGAAAAAAATAAATAAATAAATAAATAAAAAATCTAAAAGTTATTATTATACAGTTTCCACAATAAATATTTTATATCTTACAAAGTTATTGCACTATCGACTTGCTTTTTTTTAAATGTGTGTCTAAACATTGGCTAACTATTTGTAGAAGATAGAAAAAATCGGTTGAGTGATTGGTGTAAAAATGATAGATACGCGATTAAGAATAAACATTTTATATCGCGCCGATTTTTTATTATTTTCACTCAAAAATTTTTTTATTATTTTCACTCAAAAAAATTTTTAGTTCTTTATTTAAACATGATTTAACAGTATTCAAAAATTTAAAAGAACTTAAACTTAAAAAATTATAATTTCCATAAATGCAATGACGAAACCAAATAATTACAAGAAATCTATTAAAGAGTGTCTTTGGCATCATGCCAAAAGCGAGTTACTTCTTTTCTGAATTCAAAATATTTTAGGGGACTTTTGAGCTTCATTTATGCTTTTGAAAAAATATATACGTGGTATTTCGAATGCGGGGGAGGGGTAGATTTACTAACCATACTTATTATAATTTAAAATATTTATTGAAAATGAAGAAAACTTACGTTTTTAGAACTATATCCGGGCATTGCTGGGTTACCCAGAACGGTTTCATGATTTTTATTGAGATACCTGGGCATTGCTGGGTTACGCAGTTAGTATCTATATAAAATTCAATGTTAAATATAAAACAAATTAATACTTTGTTAGATTGATTGTATCTGATTACTTATTATTTCTTAAGTCTTAAATTTCACATACAAAAAATGAATCATATTTTGTAAAATTCTCAAAATACATTGTTTGAAAATACAGTAGAACCCTGCTAATTCGGATCCCATTAATCCGGATCGATCTGGTCAATATTTTTTTTTCAATGAGAAATGGTCGGGAAATTTCCATAATATTAACTTATTTCATACTCGTATTCTGAATAAATAATCTTTTCTCAAGTCCTTTCGGAAGAATACCGAAAAGAAATTCCGAAAGTCGTGGAAGAATTCATGGACTACAAATTGTGATTTCTCGAATAATAAATTTGAAACAGAAGGAGGAATAAGCGAGAATGAAAACAAAATTACAACTGAAGATTTCATGAGCATGTTAAAAAAGAGAAGGTTGCTCACATGTTGATATCAGCGAGATTAGCATTTGGTTGGAAACAGAAAATAATGAAAGTTACACATCATTTACAAATGACATAACAATCGCTTTGTGCATAAATGAAGAAAATGAAAATGAAGATGATACAGGCGAAAACACCCTTATCCACGATGATCAACCAAACGTTATTAACCGTAATGAAGCAACGTCTCATTTAGAACAATTAATAGTACATTTTGAACGTGAGGTAGGTAGAGATGATATTTAACGAACTACTTATGTTCAAGTGGATGCGTCACCGAGCGGCACGCATAAGACATACAAAACTGACCCAGCAGAAGATTACAAATTTTATAAGTATAAAGTAAACATTTTTACTGTCTGTAAATATTCACTATATTTAGTATAAAGGTGATATTATGTAAGTATGTTTTATTTTATTTCCTTTTGTCTCATTTTCCGGATAATCCGGATTTTCAAAAATCCGGATTGGGTCTGGTCCCAATTAATCCAAATTATCGGGGTTTTACGGTAATAAAAGTATTACATTGTTTAACTAAATATATACTATTATGTTTAAAATGAAAATGCACACTGAAACTAAATAAGTGAGCAGCAGAACTGTTTAAAAAAATAAATTAAATAAATTGTTTCTAATTTAAATTAAGTTTAAAACTGAAATTTACTATTTAGAAAAAAGGCAAAAGGGGTGGGCTGATAAGGGCCATTTTTTGCCCATCCACACCTAGATGTGACATACATTTTTTTTTTTCATTAGTGTACGCCATAACAAATAAGAAAATGACAATATCTTGAATTAAAGTCTAATAATTGATGGAAAAATAAAATATGTATTTAAGTAAATAACATGTATAATTATGAACATAAAAACTATTGTCATTAGTTTTGATCCAAGAAATCTATTGTAAATACAACACTAACTGCAAAATTACGATGAATGGAGCTTATTAAGACTTTTATTTCAATATATGAAATATCAGAAATAATCAATAATAGAAAATATAACATGCAGTTTGAGACACATTTGGCAATATGTTTCAGATTATTGTCCTCCTTGGTTGCTTCACTAGAATCACTACTGGACCATCCGCTGGACGCGTCTTGTAGTACTATATGAGCATATTCAATACTTGTTTCTTTTTTTTTTTTTATGGTTGCATTATGGCACAAGTAAACCAGAAATCATAGTACGGAAGCAACATGCGTCTAGTAGGGGAGAGTGGGGATACTTGAGCATAGGGGATACTTGAGCCACCCCTATTATCTCTACAGTTGGTCAATTTTTCTTTCTAAAATTGGCAACATGGTAACATATTTATAGTTCTGAACATGTAAAAAAGAAATCACATACCTTGGTACCATTTTGAAAGTATGGTGATTAACCCTTTGAGCTCTGCTGGTAAAATTTTCTACCACATAATTTTAATTCTGAAATGTCACAACGACACCAGAAAATTCGACCAAATTTATTTGAAAAAGGTTTAATGCATTTTTCCGCGTATATTGTAAATCGGTTTTTTTTCTTTGCAAAATACTGGTGCGAATATGACATCTGGCTCAAGTATCCCCTCCATGGGGATACTTGAGCCACGATGTAAAAGAAAAAGTAAACATTTATTAGACATAGAAAAATAGCTCAAAATTAATTGAAAGTGGTTTTCAATTGAAGAAAAAATATCAAATTTTCATTTTCAATATTTTATTTTGTTCTAAGAAATTATAAAAAATTAAAAAAAATTAAAATTTTAAAAATGGCTCAAGTATCCCCATCTTCCCCTACTCTTAGACACTTGCGCCTACTTTACATTGACAGAGCAATTGAGTGATGCTGCTTCGCTAAAAACAATCAGTTCTCTCAACATCGTTTAGTTTAAGCAAATCTCTAATATTATGTAAACCTTTTTTTTTTAAATATATGTGTAAGTATGTTAGCGTAATTGTTATTTCAATCCGCGAAGTAAGAACCGAAGACATCCTTAATATAATTTGAAGTAGTGACGAATACCGTATGCTTAACGAAAAGTCTTCCTTTGTATAACCAGAATGAATTTCTCTGAAAGGATTAGTTCGCACTTTTCTGGATATAAATGTACGTGCTATCGAAAATATTCATTACAGTATTGCCGTAATAGAATAAAAAAACCTTCCTGCTAAAAGCCTCGTATATTTTTCAATAACCTGTCTTATGGTGATGTCTGTTTTGCATATTTAAAGAAGATATTATTATTTTTCGTATATTGAATAATGTGGACAGAACACCATTAGAGAGACCAGTTCTAAGTTTTGAAAGTAACACTGCAAAGCAAGTACGAAATGACCTCATTTTTGAGGAACGTATTTTGAACTTTACTAGTTTAAAGATATGGTACATATATACACCCATGTGACTATAATAATCGTTTTCAGAAAAGTGTGCAAGTGTATCAAAATCAAGACCTTCTCCTTTGTACATTTCCGATATTGTTTTAAATACTTTCCATATATATTTTATACATTGATGTATTCTCACTTGCAGAACGTAAATCTTTCATAGCCAATTTACTGAAGACCGATCAAGAAATATGAGTTTTACAACATCGTTTTCCCGACGAAATATGGATTCTAGTATCTATAAAGGTTTGAATTTCAACAGCTTTTGCTCCAACAACGAGGCAGTTCTTACCTTTCCATATTATACAACACGTGTTACAGTACTTACAATGACATACTGAACAAGTTGGAAATTGCACGTGAAGCGTAGCAAATTAGGTGCGTTCGAACGATAACGAAGTTTTAAAAATATTACTTTCATATATCAATCTCATAACATTGTAAATAGTGAATTACAATTAAAACGCTCATCAAACAATGTTCTCCCTATACCATTATGTAATGGAATACTTTTGTGTGGCCTTGTAAATCAATAGCAAATGTTCTTTGCACCACAAATTATGTAAGATGTATATTATAATATCTACTTTATAGTTGCATATAAATTTTATTAAGTTCGCATGAGTGTAACACGATTAAAATGCATTTGAAACATTTTTTCCCATTGACCGTAATGTAATGGAATACTTTTGATTGTCCCTGTAATTGACCTATGCATCCGATTTTCATAAAATTTGAAATAACTCGAAAAAATTATGTAATAATTATGTATTTTAAATTTCAAACGTATAGAATATAATTGAAACTTTTTCCCCATTGACCATAATGTAATTGAATATTTTTGATTGCCCCTGTAATTGATCTATGCACACGATTATCAAAAAATTTGAAATAACTCGACAGAACTATGTAATAATTGCGTATTTTAAATTTCAAACGATTAAAATGCATTTGAAACTTTTTCCCCATTGACCGTAATGTAATGGAATACTTTTGATCATCCCTGTAATGAAGCTATCCATCCGATTCTCATAAAATTTGAAATGACTCGACAAAATTATGTAATAATTATGTATTTTAAATTTCAAACGGTTCGGTTGGGTAGTTTTCGCGTTGTTATATGCGGACAGACGGACGGACTGAACGACCACTATAGGTGCTACGTATTATATAATTACGAACGCACCTAAAAATGTGTAATAGGTTTCTTATTTGTGGTCTCTTCGGCAGTAATCGTTGAAGAATAATCTCTTATTTTTACATCAAAAGAAGAAATAGAAGTATTTCGAGACTGAAGATAACGAAATACATACTATATACATTTAGAGCGCTACATAAAACCACTCTATAGATTGCAGTTTTTCTAACATCTAAGTATCGATATAACTTTTTTGTTAGAACAGATACGAAATTTTTTTTCAGCCAGGCTTTAGAACAATGACACTGACATCCAACCATTATTTATTAGTAATTTCTTTAATAAATATTTAAAAAATAGTTTCAGAAAACAACATTGACCTCTCAACAACGTAAATATTTTTTGAGTACGGAAAAACAAATCTGAACGCGCTCCGAAAACAATGAATTTTATTCTTCCGGGTGATACATTTTTTCTTTAACCTTCCGACCCTGAATGGGTCTAATCGACTCATAACAGTGTTGCCAGATTGTCAAAAGCCATTTTCCCCAAAATTTCTGAAAATTTCCCCAAATCAGATCTTTTTTCAGAAAACGTCCCCAACTCAATTTGTGTTAAAAAAGGCAAGTTTTGCAATTTTCAATTTTTCGTTATAAATTTTTTTTAACCAATTTAAAGTCAATTTTTTCCCCAAATCAAGCATTTTTGCAAAAAAAATCCCCATTTCCAAAAAAAAAAAAAAAAAAAAAAAAAAAAGTTAAGCATTTAAATTTAACAGAATTTTGCATGTATATTCACAGCTACACCGTAAAAAATTTGACCTTTTTGCTGCATCGTCACTCTCCGCTTTTATAGAATATCTCGCTTTTGACCCATGAGAATGCTCCATAATAGGCCGAAGTAATCGTTTTCTATATAAACGGTGGAGTGACGACGCAGCAAAAGGGTCCAATTTTCAACAGTGTAATCGACGAGAATAAGAAATAAATTTTACAATGACATAAGCTCATTTACACTTATTATTTAAATTGTTGCGAGTCGGTAATCCTGGCCTATCATTACATTACCTCAATCTACGCTTTTTATAACAATAACTTTTTCAAGGTTTTGACCATCTCTAGTTGGGGTTTGAATGATTCAAAGATGATGTTGGCATTAATTATATTTATCTGACTTAAACTATAAAACATGATTTTCATATTTTGTCATTCCTTCTGAAGTATCTATCTAATGTAAAGCATCTATGTTATATTAATCTGATTTCGACAATAATAAAACAAATATAGTTTATTTCAATATCTTCAAATGAACGTACCGGAGATTTAGTAATGTAAAGGTTAAAGCCGTTTAAGATCTGAGAGTTTTCATTCAAGTTTCTTATACAAAGAACTAGAAGAGCTGCTGTATTCATTACGTAATTGTCAATTATAAACGTAGCAATATAATTGTAGTATGCAATTGGAGGTCTTGTAACTGCAAATATCTCTATTGGTATTCCATAAAACACAAATTAATAAGCATTAACCAACAACAAATAAAAGTTATAATATTGTTTTTCTTTTTGTTGTATAAATCATGATCTATTAAATGAAATATTTGTGCTTGAGTGTCCGACCGCGAAGACAGGAAAATCTGCCTCATTTACTTATCTGAAAATTCAGGTGGGGGGGGGGGTCCGAGGCAGATCGTGATGAATCAGTAGTACATGCAAACGGCAAGAAAGACCATGAGAATAATGATTTATATCTATTATTTCTATGTTTTATTTTCTTTTTCCAAATCAAAATCGAATTCGAGATAGATGGAGTATTGGAAAATGTCTGAAAGTAAAAATTGAAATTGGGAAAATAATTCCCCAAGTTTTTCCCCAAAAATGTTCTTAGTCCCCAAACATGTCCCCAAAAATTACTTGTCCCCAAAATATTCCCCTGAAGGTTCAAAATTCCCCAAATTGGGGACAAAATCCCCAATCTGGCAACACTGACTCATAACTATAATTCGTTCTATACGATTCGAACCAGAACCTTTTTCATAACGAAAGTTAAATAACAGATTCAAAGAAATAAGTCAATTAAAAATATTAAAATACTTTAAATAGCAATTCTGGTGTAAAATGTTTTTATCAAGATTGAGTAAAATTTGAACAGGGTAGGAAGGTTAAAAGGTAGAAGCGCGCATTGAACCTGAATAAAATAATGCTCCTATGAAAGCTTATAAGGAGTAGTATCATTGCATGTCAAAATTAATTGGGTTCATCGAGCGCTTCTTAAAAAAATTAACTCAAAGACGCAAAAAATGACAAAAATGTAGAAAAAAACCAAAACACGCTATTTTGGGGCTATAATTTCCATGACTTAGCATTTTATATATTCCTGTTAAGCTTATACAAAAAAAAAAAAAATACATATCTTTAATTATGCAAATCCACTGAACAATTATCGGCATTCGAAACTTTTTTTTCGGGTATATGATGGGCGAAAAATAACCCTTATTAGCCCACCTCCTTTTTTCAAACATAGTATTTGGCTTTTGAGAATTACATCTGTTGATATTTTATCATAAATTGTCATTAACAAAGAAAAATCGGATTCATTTAATCGGATTCAATGTGTAGCTCCAAATGGAAAATGCTGTAAAACAAATATTTAAAATGCATTAAAATCTAGAAAAGAGGTTCAAACCGTATAACTTCCGTATAATTACCTCACTTTAATTCTTCACAAAAAATAGACAATGTAATTTGACTCAATTTGATCAGCCAGCTATTGGATATAACGGTAGAAATATTTATTTCTAGGAAAGAAGAAGAAATGACTATTACGTTATCTCCATACTGATTTTTGTATAGTTTTTGTAGTGGAAAGTTTATTTTATCTCTTTTCATCTTAATGTTAGTTATTTTAAAAAATGATTCAAATAAGTGATTTTGAGAAATGTACATAAACAAAAAGATTTTCTCACATCAATTAATCCGTTGTCTATATAAATAAAATAAATTAGCGAATTACAATTGAAAATATTGGATTTTAAAATAAGAGCAACATAATTAGAACCCGTTTATAATTTTGATGATTATACTGATTAGCCATTGATGTTATATGTCTCTGCCTAAATGAGTTACATTTCATTCCTTAACTGAATGCATAATTAATTAAATCATGCTTAGTACGTGTAATGTAATTACATATATTCCCATAGGGTGTAATTATGGAAGATGCGATAATAAATTATACGTTTAATTTAACGCAGTATAGCCAACAATTTGAAATACATTAATAACTATATTTATAAAATATAAATGGAAGTTTTTACAAGAAGCCATTATAAATATATTTGCAACAAGTGTGAAATAAAACCCTGCCGAAATTTAACGACGCGCTAAAATTCATATATGCAAAGTAAAGTGCCTGATATTTTTCTGTTTTCTAAAATTTTCTAATTATTAGCAAATTGAGAAAAAACAGTTCCAAAGGATGAAAATAAATATGTACTGACATTTAAAAAATATAAATATTTTAATGAATATTTATTCACTTACTTCATAAGGAATTCTGTAACTATGGAAATAAAGAAGCCATCAATTCTCATGAAAATACAGAAGAAATAAGTCAGATTTTTCAGGTAGAGCATACATTTTGTATGTAGTTTTTTAAAATAGTTTATTATTTCGAAAGTAGATGGCACTGTATTACTTCAAAGTTATAATTCTTGGCTAAATTCAAAATTTCAATGTACAAATCAACTTTTCTTCCCGGTAGCTAAATGTAGAAAAAAGTAAAAAATTACATTTATTTGATTTAGGCTGATTCCATGAAATCATGTTATCTCTGTCATTTACAACGATTTTTGGCTACCAGTATTTTAGCACGGAAAAGTGTGATATATTTTATCGGAGATGTCCCATCAGATAAAATGGGCGAAACAAACTTTTCGAAAATAACGGTGGCCAACAAGCATAGTGATTTTTAGTTGTGAGACAGACGTGACAAGTTTTCATGGAAATGACCTTTATAGAGTTATGAATAAAACAGAACATACATATAGCGAATTATCTGGCAATTGCGTTAGAAATAATTGAGGAGGTTGCGATGGTTGCTGTTTCTTTTAATCGGATCAAAAGTTCTTGATTAAAGACGGTAAAAATTTCCACCAATAAACTGGATTAGAAAATATTATCCTATTTAGGCGAATTACACTGGTTTACAAATTTAAACATTTCTTACATACTTTTGCTAAAGCACCCATTTTCTTACTATACTACCTCTTACTGATGATAGGCACTAACTGAAAATAATCTATCACGTCACATTTTTTTACTTTCTTCTAAACATGGCGTCCATTCAGAATGGTGTCCAATGGCTAATTCCTAAACCGTTAGTCATAGACATGTAATTCCAGTTACAAACATGCTTAAAATGAGGTAAGATATATTTTACTAGCGATTTGGGTCAATAAAATTATTTACTAAAAAATTATGAAATTTAAATTTTTATACTGTCCCCAGATCCTATAAGTTGTATTTAGTAAAATTTTCCTGCTACACTCACAAGTAAGACAAAAGGAGTCATTCACAAATTTAATAGAAAAATAATTTTGTCCGACATATTAAAAATTGGTGTTTGTAAAAGTAATATTGCAATATGAATTTTAAATCTTTGGTCATTTTGGCACATCAATGCAAAATATAAAATTTGTAATAAACATATAAGTAGAAAAATAAATACAAAATTTTTGTTAAATAAAATGACGAAAATTAAGACTTTAGATTACACTATCTGCAAAAGTTGGGTTATGTCACGCAGGGTTCGCACATTTCTACCACTAAATTTTAAGAATATTTTTGAAATGTTTCACTGCAGAAAACCATCGTGAAATCTGTGAATGAAGTATGAGTTACGAATGATGTGGTTTAAAAATTAAATGCAAATTTTCTTCTTTTTAATAGTGGTGCCAGAGTCCTTGGAAATTCCAAGGAGTGTGCGAACCTTGTGTCACGTTTTTCAATTCTTGATAATTAATTCTTATGTATTCTGTACCGTTGAATTTGAAATTGTCCTCCATTTTTTATCAACACCTAATTTTTTTTTGCAAATCGTATAACAAAACAGGGAAAATTCGGTACCGGAGAAGATGGCACAGTGACACATAGGACAGATTGGGACAAAGCCTTTGTCTCACGACATCGAGACAAAGGCTATTGTGAGAATGCCATAATGGGAGCATTGTGGGAAAAAAACTTTCGCTCATGGATTCTTAGGAAATTACAAAGATGAACATTATGAAAAAAATTGCTGTTTTATTAAAAAATTGTCATGCAGAGGATATGAATATGTCTCTGAAAATACATTTTATTCATTTACAGTTGGATTTTTTTCCTGGAAATTTTGGCACTGTGAAAGACGAGCAGAGCGAGCGTTTTTAAAGACAGATAATTTTTGAAGACAGATACAAAGATTTTGGGGACAAAAGTATGGCAGGGGACTATTGCTGGTCTATTTTAAGGGAAACGAATCAAGAAAATTATAAAATACAATAGGTTGTCTTGGTTTTCTCAATGTGGCGGAACAACTACCGTCGAAGTAAATTTTCACCAGTGAAAATGCCATTTGCCTATGTTTTTGCTCTTATTTTCGATTGGAATTCTCCATTATTGACTCTTTTAAATAAAGGGAAATTTTCTACTTAAATGTACAGACTTAAGTTGTCCGAGGTGGTAATTAACTCTTGCGAAATAGGTTACAGTTGAAGCTTCAATGTTTAACCCTTTCCGGGGCAAGGTATTTCTGCTCCAAAAATTTTCAAATAATTGATTCACACCGCAGTTTAAAACGAACTTATTTGAAAATAATCAAAAGTTCTTTTTCACGTATATTATGAGATAGAAACTGTACAAAAAATTCCCTAGTTCCAGTTTGCCATTGGAACTGTGTAATGAAAACCGTTTGCAGACTGCAAATGGTGCCCCTGAAAGAGTTAAAAAATTTGTGAGTTCCTCGGTCTGTATAGTTACATGAATTGATGTAATTTACACATTAACTTCAATTCTCTTACAGTTTGAAACATACACTGTAAAAAAAAAATCAAGAGGTTACTAAAATTTTTTTTAGTAAATTTGTATTCCACAAAATTTTTTAGTAACCATTACAAACTTTTTTTTGCAAGCGAAACAAGCATTTCTTTTGTAAACTAAACAAAAGAATTTTTTGTATAACTAACTTAAAAATTTTTAGTATGAGCCACCAAGTAAATTTTAGTAATAGGTCCAAAATTATTTTTAATAACCATTACGTGGACCCGAAGGGCAGGAGTTTCCTTCGAGCTGCATCCAGACTTCTGAAGCGGAAGATTTTCGGCAAAACCGCAATAGGTGGCAGCACCAAACATTGCTACTGCTCCGACAGTATATTTATTCATAATCTCTTTATTAACGAGTACTTACACTACATATATTCGGGGCGTATTTGGCAGTGGCCAGTATCGAACCCGGGACCTTTTAGCCTGGAGTCCGTTACTATAACCACTATGCTATCAAGGCCACACTAAGTAAGTTTTAGTAATAGCTATTAAAAATATAAAATTATTAACTCTATTCGTTGCTAACTTTTTTCTAGTAATTCTTACAGATTTTCTTGTAACCGACTAAGATTACTAAAAATTTTTTAGTAATTACAAGGATCACTAAAGTTTTTTTAGTAGATCGACACTTTTTTTTTACAGTGCAGAAGTAGAAAATTTAAAAAGCGATTGGCAAAAATTATTATTATTATTTTATTGTTATTTATCTAACAGGAAAGTTATGATCTAATTGACAAACAAATCATTTTCTTAAATGTATTTTTGAACCTTAATATTGATAGAAACATTGCGCAATTCGTAAATAATTTCCTCCGTTGTGCAACAAGTGACAATTATCATGGCATCATAAATAAAGTTAAGTGCTTGTTAGCGTGACCTTGGAAACAGTGATTACGAGTGAACAATTACAGGTTTACAAAACTGTCAAAACTTTCAAAATGACTCTTTTTTTATTAATAATTGTTTCTACATTATGATTTATGTATGCATCGATTTAAATTTCATTCTGTTCTCTGTTTTTGTAGCTTGATGTGAGCACTACCCTTTTGCTGTGTTTTTTTTCTCGCGTGTTAAAAAAATAAAGTAGAAAATGAAGAAGCGTGGATATAATAATTTGTGTGTGTGTTTTACAGTTACCATATTATAATATTATATGTCTTTATCAAGATGAATTAGTGCAGTGGATATAGCAACATGTGAATATGCCCGGTTCCCTTCCCTTATGGTGGATCTAATTGTTGGACACTTAAATGAAGAAGAATTCATCGGGTGAGTACCATTTACTCTCCTATTTAATTCTGATTAATGATAAGAATTGAAGAAATCAATCATATTGAGGTTATAGTGAGAACTCACGCCGTTATTAAGACAAACGTCTTACAATGATTATGAGAACGATCTAAAAAGATATATCAATTTGATAACATAGTGATATACTAATTTCACACAAATAAAAAATATTGAATAAAAAACAAATAAAAATATAAGATTAGAATGGCCACCTTAAAAGATAATTATTCAATTGAAAAATTGACAGCAACGAATTACAGTACATGGAAATTTAAAATTGAAATGCTCTTAACTAAAGAAGAGCTGTTCCATGTAATAACCGATAATCCACCGACCCCTTTGACCGATCAATGGTCCAAAAATGATAGGAAGGCCCGGGCATTGATAAATCTAACTATTGATGACTCACAAATTACCCACGTTAAAAACTTACAAACTGCTAGACAAACATGGGATGCATTAAAAGAAATCCATGAGAGATCAAATCTCACAAGCAAATTGTTTCTTCTAAGAAAGTTATATAGTATAAAATTAGCAGAAAATGGAAATATGATAAATCATATTACAAAAATAATGGAGCTTGTTGATCATTTGGCAGCTATAGGCGAAATAATTGATAATCACCACATTTCCGCGCTCCTCCTGTGCTCTCTGCCCCAGTCTTATGATAATTTAATTACTGCTCTCGAAAGTAAAGAAGAAGCACAATTAACTCCGTCATATATTAAAAATAAGTTGATTGACGAGTTTAATCGTCGAAATGAAAACTATGAAAGTATTGATAATACAGCGAAAGCTTTTAAAGCTCAGAAAAAGTTTCCAGCTAAAAAAGAATCAAAATATTGTTCGATTTGTAAAATGAGAAGCCATAACACACAAGAATGTTGGCACAATAAAAACAAAACACACACAACACAACAAAATCAACACAACAAAAATTACAAAAAACACTATTCTACATCACTCGTTTTTCAAAGGGGTGAAAACAATTTTAAGAATGAACAAGCATCGGAATCGTATAACAGGTTTAATCGCTATGAAGGAAAAAACAATACATGGAGAAACAGCGAAAACAAAGATTATGCATTTATAACACAAGGGATAGAAAATAAAACATTCATCGTGGATAGTGGTAGCTCAAGTCACATTGTATCCTCTGAATCAATGTTTACAGAGATAAAATCGAGGGAAAAAACAAACGTGACTATCGCAAACGGAAAAAAACTTATCGCTTACGGTTCAGGCGATGTAAATTTAAATACGCTGACATCGGATAATAAAATTCATAAAATAACACTTAAAGATGTACTTCTAGTACCTGAAATCGAAACGAATTTACTATCAGTCAGCAAAGCAACCCAAAACGGATGTGAGATTGTATTTAAAAATGACCGATGCACTTTCAAACTTAACGGAGAAATCTGCTTAGAAGCACAAAAGGTAAATAATCTCTATGAAGTCCAGTTGGCTAACGAAAACCACGCGAACATTACACAAACGTGCAACAATAAAAATTGTCTAGAACTATGGCATAGAAGGTTAGGACACAGAAATCTAACATCGATTAAAGAAATTACACAAAAGGAATTAGTAAGAGGTATCCAGATAAACAATTGTAAACATAATATAGATTGCGAACCGTGTATTAAGGCGAAATTAACTGATGAACCCTATCCGAAAGTTGCTCAGTATAGAGCAAGTAAAAGGCTTCAACTTATTCACTCGGATGTTTGTGGATCTTTTCAGACACCCACGATTGGGGGGAAATCATATTTCTTGACTTTTATTGATGACTACTCGCGATTCACAATAATCTATCTATTGAAAAGAAAAAGTGAAGTCTATGAAAAACTCAAAGAGTTCATTGCGCTGATAAGCAACAAATTTGGTGAAAAACCGAAAGAAATCAGAACGGATAATGGGGGAGAATTTACATCAGATGAAATTGAGAATTATCTCAAATCAAATGGGATAAAACATCAACATACAGTCCCATATTGTGCAAGTCAAAATGGGGTGGCTGAACGGAAAAATAGGTCGTTAGTTGAGATGGCTAGGACAATGTTAAATGAATCAAATCTACCTTTAAAGTTCTGGGGGGAAGCAATCTGTACGGCAAACCACCTACAAAATAGACTGCCTACAAAAGCTAATGCAAAAACGCCATATGAATTATGGACAGAAAGACAGCCAAACTTAAGTTACGTTAAAGTATTTGGCTGCAAAGCCTTCGCTTATATTGATAAAGCCAGAAGACAAAAATTAGATAATAAAGCTGTTGAAGGTATTTTTGTGGGATACGACAATGAATCTAAGGGATACCGCATATATGTAGGAGGAAATGAAATAAAAATCGCGAGAACGGTAAAATTTCTTGAAAATAAATTCAAATACGTAAATGATAAGCCTGAAATTGAACAAAAACAAAATGAAGACGAAAAACGCAATTGTAAAAATCTCGTAGAGATAGAAATTTCGAACGGAAAAACAACACCATCTGCGTCTCAACAACAAATTGTGGAACTAAGGCGCTCAGATAGAATAAATAAAGGCGTACCTCCTGATAGGCTAATATATATTGTCAAAGATGACAAAATTAATGAACCAAAGGATTATAAGGAAGTTAAATTAATGGAAAACTCTCCGGTAAAACAGAATTGGATAGAAGCCATGGAGAGCGAAATGAATTCTTTAAGAAAAAATAAAACATAGTCAATTGTAGATCCTCCACCGAATAAGAGAATAATAGGTTGTAAATGGACTTATAAATTAAAGCGTGACAATACCGGAAAAATCCAAAAATATAAGGCACGTTTAGTAGCTAAAGGATATACGCAAAAGTTCGGAGAGGATTATGACGAAACCTACGCACCGGTCGTGTCGTACACTACGATAAGAGCATTATTGATGGCAGCGTTGCACCAAAACTTGAATGTTAAGCATATAGATATAAACACTGCGTTCCTACATGGGGAACTTGAGGAGGAGATATACATGACGCAACCGGAAGGATTCGTTGAACCAAATCAGGAAAACAAAGTCTGTAAATTGAATAAAGCAATCTACGGACTTAAGCAAGCCGCGAGAGCGTGGCATAATAAAATAACAGAAACACTAAAAAACATGAATTTCATTCAAAGTAAAATTGACACATGTCTTTTTACACAGAAAAGGAATAATGAAACAACCTATATAATAACATACGTCGATGACCTCTTAATTGCAGGAAAAGACGAAACCATTGAGGAAATAATCGCGAACTTAAATAAAGAGTATGAATTAAAGAATTTAGGGGACGTAAGCAATTATTTATCCATGAACATTCGAAAGGTAAACAAAAGCTACTTAATTAACCAAACTTCAAAAATCGAAGAGTTAATTAATAAATTCAATTTACAAGAAGCAAAACCGTGTAGTACACCCATGGAAACAAATTACACACACTTTAAAGATGACGACAATCTCTTACCACACAACACACAATACAGACAAGCCATCGGAGCACTCTTATATCTTGCCACAGTGAGCAGACCTGATATATGTGCAGCTGTTAATATCTTGAGCCGAAGAACCGAAAGGCCAAGAATGAAAGATTGGAACAGTGTAAAGCGGGTCATGAGGTATCTTAAGACAACAAAAACCTTTAAACTAGTTATAGACGGAAATTCAAAACCAACGCTAGAAGTCTACGCGGACGCTGATTGGGGTGGAGACACAGAATCAAGAAAATCGACAAGTGGTAATGTATATTTGCTAGGTAAAAATCCCATACTTTGGTCAACTAAAAAACAATCCTGCATAGCTTTATCTTCTGCCGAAGCTGAGTACATCTCAGCAGCTAATGCAGCTAATCAAGTCAAATGGCTGGTGAATTTACTTGAAGAACTCAATATCTCACAAACATATCCTATAGAACTCTTCGAGGATAATCAGTCGGCTATCAAAATGATAGAGCTTGAAAAACATTCAAGTAAAACAAAACACATTGAACTTAGATATCATCTCATAAAACAACTGAAACAAGATGGCATAATAAAACTCGTATATTGCCCAACCAAAATCATGATAGCCGACTTATTTACAAAACCCCTGCCAAAGACTATTTTTGAAGTTCACAGGAAGAACTTGCATCTGAGTGACAACACAACTTCAGAAATTAAGGAGGAGTTGATAGAAACATTGCGCAATTCGTAAATAATTTCCTCCGTTGTGCAACAAGTGACAATTATCATGGCATCATAAATAAAGTTAAGTGCTTGTTAGCGTGACCTTGGAAACAGTGATTACGAGTGAACAATTACAGGTTTACAAAACTGTCAAAACTTTCAAAATGACTCTTTTTTTATTAATAATTGTTTCTACATTATGATTTATGTATGCATCGATTTAAATTTCATTCTGTTCTCTGTTTTTGTAGCTTGATGTGAGCACTACCCTTTTGCTGTGTTTTTTTTCTCGCGTGTTAAAAAAATAAAGTAGAAAATGAAGAAGCGTGGATATAATAATTTGTGTGTGTGTTTTACAGTTACCATATTATAATATTATATGTCTTTATCAAGATGAATTAGTGCAGTGGATATAGCAACATGTGAATATGCCCGGTTCCCTTCCCTTATGGTGGATCTAATTGTTGGACACTTAAATGAAGAAGAATTCATCGGGTGAGTACCATTTACTCTCCTATTTAATTCTGATTAATGATAAGAATTGAAGAAATCAATCATATTGAGGTTATAGTGAGAACTCACGCCGTTATTAAGACAAACGTCTTACAAATATGCTACACCCTTCATTTATTTGTTTAATTACAACTTTAGACATTTTATGTTTCTTTGACGTATTTTTTACGTACATATAATAGAATATTAATAGTAAATAACACTTTTTAGTAAATTAATGGGTATTTAGAAATCTGCATAATCTACTAAATACTCGTTGAAAAGTTAAAAATATATTTAAAGTAGAAACGAAAATAAGAAAAATCAATTTTAAGCAGCATTGATTTGGAAAGAATTCACTCTAAATCCAAGCTAATATCAGATGTATTTTCGTAGTTGTTTTTCTTTAAGGGGAAAAAAACTTATGGTAGTTTTTTTTTACATCAAACTAACTTATATTTTTGCTAAAAGCGATAAAAATACTTTGAACAAGCAAAAAATACCTTTATTTATTCAAATTCGACATTTTTCTTTGAACTGACGGCAACATTCTGAAAAACTAAATTGATACAAATATTTTGGGAAAAAAATCTTAAATTGAAAACTAGTGAATAAAAATCACAAAAATGTTGCCGTCAGTACAGTGAAACATGTTGAATGTGAATAAATGAAGGTATTTTTTGCTTTTAAAATGTATTTTTATGACTTATAGCAAAAATTAAGCTGTTTGATGTTTACAAGTGATTTTCATGTATAGTTTTATTTTTTCTACATATAAATAGTTCCACAAAGGATATAATATGTTAAAATTAAAAAATATATATTTCGATTTAATGTGTGCAAAGGAAATTACTGTGTATTTAGTATATTATGACTTTTCTTTCTAAAGGTTTTAAACCAGGCATTTGTGCTGGCATTTAAAATATTATCTTTTATCATACGAGCATGTAATGAACAACTAACAAGTTACACAAGCCATTGAATGATATTTATGAAACTAACTTGTCCTTTGTTTTATCGAAATTAAATATTAAGAATTTAACCACTTAACTAATTCTGTTTTTTATGCACAATAAATTTAAAAAAATATGGATTAACACCACTTTTTTAAAGTTAAAATATTCATAAAATTTAGTAGAAGCATTTTCTATATTAAATAGTATTGTATTTTTAAAATATTAGTGGTGTCTAAAAGCTTTAAGTGATCAATAAAGCAAATTCTGCTTGCCCGTACGTCGCACTGTCAAGACATGGAACTGGTTAATGCTGAAGTATGTAACATTAATTACATTTATACCTGCATGCATATCAGCAAAGCAAAGCTTTCTGTTTGCAGATTTATTAAAAAAATGTTTTGTATATTTTACTCAGAATTAAGAAAATATATCATTTTCTTTTTCTTAAATGACATTTTTCTGATTTTTTGGACAGTATGTTATGAGATGAAAACAAATTTACTACAAAACGCATTTAATTTTCTTTTGTGCTATTACTTGTTGCAAGTTTAGAAAAATAAAAATGTAACAACATAATTTTTTTCTAAAACGCTTGCTTTTATACTTTCTTCATGGTAAGATTTGGAATTTTAGTTTTTGTTTCTATACTGGGGTCAAAAAGTTAAGCATGATTCGTAAATTGCTAAAAACTTGAAGTAAATATTCATAAAATTATTCAAAATTACTTGCGAAGATTAATTGATTGAAGAAGAAACATTGGGAAGAAACATTGGGGCTGACTCGTAAATTTACCACTGCGTTTTCCTGCTCCAAATACTCCATGTTTTCATCATTTTCGATGCAGGAAAACACAATGACATTTTTTTTTTCTTAAACTAACTGATCTGCCTGGTGTTGATGTTATAACATTTTTAAATGAAAATTAAATTTTGTATGAGTTTGAGTTGATTTAAGTATGATTTCGAAAAGTATGAAATCAACCTTTAAGTCAAATTTGTCTATAGTAGTATCCGATATCAGTGTGAAAATATAGTAGAAGCTGCTAATTGCTCAATTTGCTAAGTAATTTTTTTTTCATGATTTTCGGAAAATTGTATGGGGTAGAAATAAACAAATTGAAACTTTAAAATATTTTCTAATGATTGAAAAATGAGTTAAAAAGATAGGGGCTGTGAGCAGTAAAAATGTACAGGTTTAAAGCTTTAAGACGATAAATGTCACATGAAAAAATTCATTCCCAACTTCCTTCCTAATAGGGAGAATACCCTATCTGGTGTCAAAAATAAACCTTACAAATCGAAGGCCCTTGCAGAGCTTCAAATAAGGTCAAATTTTGCTACATCTTAATTAGAAGTTGAATTTATCCCCAGGAGTTCGGGTGTGTAGAAAGTTTCATAATATGAAAGAGAGGTGCGAAGGTTTTTCGATAATCTATCACATGAGGGATTAGTAAGAATGGTACGTACCCACTGCAAAATCTTTAAAAATTATCTTGATTTTTTTAGTTTCACACCATCAGGAGGTGTGGATTCCATTATTAACAAATCTGTTTCTGAACGAAACTTCATTTAACAGCCTACCCTACAAATTTATAAATTGATGGGGCGACTGAAAAAAGCAAGAATTAAAGGTATTAGTTGTAAAAACTATTTAAATGGAATACTAAATATACCGTTGAAATTTTTATATCAAATACCTAATACTCAAGACTTGGTCAAAAATTCGCGTCTAAACGGCGGAAATTGGAACAGTTTTAAATAGTTGATCGTGCTTTATTTTGAAATTACGCTTTATGCTTTGTGAAAATAACATTTCTACATCTTTAAGAGAAAGAACCATGAAAAAGAAAGCACAGTCAAATTTATGAATTAAGAAAATACTTTGAATCTCAAAAGAAACTTCTTTAAAGTGCATTCACTTGATGAATTCCTTATATATTTTTTCCTCATTTATAAAAGAGATAAACAATTCTTTACAGTTGTAAAACTAAAGTTTAGGAATAAATAAAACAGAAGAAATAGAGGAGTGGGAACGATTTTAATTTATTTCTAAATAAAATAAATGAAGGGACACAAAAATAAGAAAAGGAAAAATTAATGATTTAAGAAAGCAAAGTAATTTTTCTGAGGTTCTTTTATCTTTACAGAAATTTAAGCTTTTTTCTGAGAACACAAGCAAATAAATTTTTCAAGTACACATTTTTAAAATAAAAAACAACTTTGCTGAATATTAATTACTTAAATCTTAACTAAATCATTATTCTTTTCTGAATATTTAATAAGTGATTCAATATTTAAGATGTAATTTCATCGTTGAAAATTTATTGAAAAAATAATGAAAATTAAAACACTTTTCTTTCGATTTGGGTAAATAAGAAATTTTGTGTGTTATAAAAAAAGCCGTTTTATGAAAAATAGACACAAAAAGTTAAGCAATTGACATTTTCAATTCAGTAAAAACGTTCTCAAATTGGGAGGAGAAAGAACTTTGTCAATTCTTTGCCTATTGTGTCGCCTGTGTCTACAAGTAAGAGATCAAATCACCCAAACAACCATGTTGACAATAACAATGTATGCTATATAGATAGATAAAAATAATATACCAAAGATAATTGAACACCATCAACATGTTGACAGATTGGCTAAGTGGATTTTTAGGATTTTGTACTTAAAATGTAAAACTGAAGCTTTATAATATCACTTCTGTGTCTGCCTATCTGTCTGCCACAACCATTTTATTCGTGAACTATGGAACGTGGAAAATTTAAGGATATTATTCAGAGTATTTACAGGTTATTACCCCTTCATAAATATATTTACTAAAAATGTAGAGGATATCTTAACTTATTAACTTCTTTGAAGAAAACCTTTTCTTTATATATCATGTGAAAGCTTTTGCAACGCTGAACTCAAAAATGCATTTCTTTTAATTTATAAAATATAAAGTATATAAAATATATTATTTAATTTATACAATATAATATGTAATTTAAATGTAAATTACAAAATATATCATTAATTTATAAAATATATTATATAACATAAATATAAGATACATAAAATATATTATTTAATTTATAAAATATATTATATTTTCAGAGATATCGTCGGAAATTCCATGCATCAATTCCATGCAGGCACGAATTCAATACATGAAACACACTTCGTTAATATATCCATAATATTTTCTTTAAAGAAAAGGAATGCGTTTAAGTGTAAAGTTTTATTTGATAGCAATTTTTTCTGATAATATTAAATTTAAATTTTCCTTTATAAGTCATTTTTTGTAAAAGATATTGTCTTATAACCATATGAGAAGAATGTTCTGTAATTTTTTGAGATTTTTCTGAGAATGCCCGTAGAAAGAACTTCCTCGTACAAAATTTGAAATAAAATGTATATTTTAAACAATAAACATGCACTTTATTATTGTCGTTGAATTTTAAACAAACAATTAGATTTTCAAAGTTCATATTGTATATTTTGTGAAAAAGCAGTATCTTTCAAATAATTCTTTAAATGTTTAAGCTATTAAATATTTTTCTTAATGAAAAATATTTTCTTTATTAAATTCTAAATTCAATTCTATGTAAAATTAGCTTTTCAAAGACCTTTAAAAAGGACACATGTGAAAAGAAACCGTAACTAAGTTAATCAATTAAGAAGAAGAAAAAACTCCTTAAATTTAAAAGAAATTTCGTTTAAACGCATCCACTTGATGGATCTGCAATACAGTCTTAAAAAGGCGGTGTATTTCTTTCCCATTGTAAAACAAAAGAAAAAGAAAATAAACAAAAATAAGGCAAAGAGAAGCGTGGAAAATATATTAATTTACTTTGAAATGAAATAAATAATAAAACCATGACGATTAGAAAAAGACAACTCAAAGGTATTCTATGAATGAAACAGTTTATGTGATTCTTCTTTTCCTTTCTTAAATTAAGGGTTTTATTCAAATTACTTATTTGCAACTAGTAGTAACATTTGAAAATAATAATTTGATATTATAATTAGAAAAATGCTGCAACTGGTTGAAGTATTAATTACACAAATAATTATTTATTTCAATGAATTAGAAGTTTTGCTACATTCAAATATTTCAAACACATGAAAAAGTAGTGTAAACATTTTTTTCTTTTTTTTCCAGAGATACTTATTTTACAAACAGAGTCATTTCACGAAACATTATCAAATGTGCAATTATTTTCTAAATATTGAGATTTTTGTATTTAAAATTGTCTCATTATATGCTTAAATTAATAAAAAGAGACTCATATCTAAAATTATAAACTTAAAATAAATGTACTTTAATCTAAGTCTTCACATGTAACAAGAACATGAGTTTAAGAACCATCTGAGATTAAAAGGTATTCATAAATTCAAAAAAATGATTGCTTTTGTTGTTTGTTTTTGTAATTTTAACAGCTAAAGAAAGAAAACATTATGACATTAAAATATATGATTCTGTATAATTAAAAATAATAATAAATATTATTATCCTGCTATAATTGACGACCTCAGAAGTCAAATGGTACAAGTGACAAAAATTCCATTTGGGATAAATTTAGTTTAAAGATAATTGACGTTAAATTTCGAACATCAATAGTAAATGACTCAATTAAAATAGGAAACTGCCGCTTGTTTATTTGAACTCTAATTTCAATATTAATACGTGGGCATTTTTCCACAGAGAAAATTCTCCTTAATTACAATCAGTCAAACGAAAATCAAATTTCTAATTTTTTTCTATTTGCTGATAGGCATAAACACCAACCTAGTGAAAAAGATTCCATGCTGCGAATCGAACCCGGGCCATCTGTATAGTCCACTGACGTTCTACCGACTAAGGCACATGGAACAACACCCAACCTGTAACGTCTCTCTTTTAATATTGGGAATGCTACAAACCAAGCAATGTTGGCAAGGTTTGACCGGGCATGAAAACTTTTTCATTAGGTTGGCGTTTATGCCTATAAGCAATTAGAAAAAAACTGAAATTTGATTTTTATTTATCTAATTTTCTTTCTGGAAAAATTTCCACGTATTAATATATTCATTGATACTGATCTTATTTAAACTTCGTATTTGCTCTAGATCGGTGGCTCACGGAATATTAAAAGTGAAATTGCCAGCATTAAAAGTGAGAAGTTCCAGGCTGGTTGACGTTCCATGTAGTGTAGTTGGTAGAATTTGTATGCGCTATACTGATGGCCCAGGTTTGATTACCGGCACGGAATCTTTTTCACTAGGTTGACATTTACGCCTACAAGCAATTAAAAAAATTGAAATTTAATTTGCCTCAATTTCAATAACTGTAAAAAAGAGCTGTGTACATTTTTTTTTTTTTTGCAATTTGTAATTAATCCGTATTGATTATTATCCTGCAAAAGTAATATCTCTCTATAACACAATACATAATTAGAAAATCAATTGCATTTCTTTATCTGAAAAGAATAAAGCATATTTCAAGGTCGCCTGTGCACTTATAACACTCTACAACTTATAACCTTGTCTTTTGGGATCCTCAATTATTAGTTACGTTAACATCGTTTTCCAGCATCGATTCCAACGGTTACTCTAAAACTACCGAATTTATTCATTTTTAATTTTTTCAACAATTTTCTTACATAATTATACAAGATTTGAGCGAAGAATAAATTTAAACATTTAGCAGGCGATATTTACAAAACAGAACACCTAATTTTAGGTTAACTGGCAAGAAAAACATTTAATTAGAATTTGTCTAATATAAAGTACAAGAAAATGTACTCATTTTAATTTACTTTTAAATTTATGCTTAAATTTTAGCGTAATCTACCACTTTACGATCGAAATTACTCTTCGCCCGAACGGGTTAAATTAGCTTTCGTTTAGATTACTAGGGGGGCCCCGCCCCCCTGCTCGCTATGCTCGCCAACCCCCCGCGTAATCGCTTCGCGATTCCAAATTATTGGCTACCCCTGCTTGCTGCGCTCGCCAATATCCCATGGTATGAATAAGCAGTTGCAGACCTTTCAAATGATGTGTCTCACGACTGGTGTTGTAAAGAAATTAAAAATGTGCCCCCCTGGGGGTTTAGGGGGAGGCGACACAAAAGACATCCATAATATGAATAAGCAGCTGCAGACCTCTCAAATGATGTCACACGACTGGTGTTGTAAAGAAATTAAAAATGTGCTCCCCGCTGGGTGGCAGAGTGGGGGTGACACACAAGACATCCATAAAATGAATAAACAGTTGCAGACCTTTCAAATGATGTGTCAAACAATTGGTGTTGTAAAGAAATTACAAAATGCTCCCCCTCTGAGGGCAGAAGGGGGGGGGGGTTACACACAAGATATCCATAATATGAATAAGCAGTTGCAGACTTCTCAAATGATGTGTCACACAATTGGTGTTGTAAAGAAATTAAAAATGTGCCCCCCCTGGGGGGCAGAGTGGGGAATGACACACAACACATCCATAATATGAATAAGCAGTTGCAGACCTTTCAAATGATGTGTCACACAACAGGTGTTGTAAAGAAATTAAAAATGCGTCCCCCCTGGGGAGCAGAATGGGGGATAACACACAAGACATCCTTTAAATGAATAAGCAGTTGCAAACCTCTCAAATGATGTATCAAACGACTGATGTTGTAAAGAAATTAAAAATTTGGCGAAATATTACAGTTATCGCCAAGTTGGCGTCACTTTTGACAACTAATTTTGGTCGCCAAATTTGGCGATATATCGCCAAGTTGGCGACAAACTTGGCGATTGTTGGCGATGGTAACCTTTCCTCTCTTTATGGTAACCCATATGGCGATGCATAGACGGAGCCCTTTCCTGATTCGTCTATTCGACTCATGGAAGGAGTGGACAACCCGGATTCGTTAGTTCCGGAAATCTTCCACATCAGCATCATTCCAGGAGTCATTCCTTTTAAGGCTAGTTTTTTTTACTATAGAAGGATACTATATAAAAAGCTATTAACAAAAAGATGAACTGTATCTATTTATAAATTGATTAGTGTCAATGTAGAATACACAATATGGCGCGTACTACTATATTTAGATACAACCCCTCTTTTTTTTAGGTGCGTTCGTAATTATATAATACGTAGCACCTATAGTGGTCGTTCAGTCCGTCCGTCTGTCCGTCTCTCTGTCCGCATATAACAACCCAAAAACTACCCAACCGAATCGTTTGAAATTTAAAATACATAATTATTACATAATTTTGTCGAGTCATTTCAAATTTTATGAAACTCGGATGCATAGATCAATTACAGGGGCAATCAAAAGTATTCCATTACACTAGGACTTCCCTCAGAGGGATTAGTCTGAGCGATATTGCTGAGAATACACATTTAATAACTTGCGATAAGTAAAGAAAATAAGATGTTGCCTTTAATTGGTCATTCATTGTGATAAAATATGATGAAAATAAGCATATTGAATCATAGAATTACAAAATCTTATATATAAAGTTGCATATACTATTTTTATAAAAGAAAAGCAAACCATGCATGGATATAAAATTGGAAATATGCAAAATGTTAAAAGTAATACAGAAAATAAAACACCAAATTTTCCTATATTGGAAATATAACTCTTTGAAATGATGTCATGAGCATAAACAGAAGTTTCGCACCGATTTGAGAAACTATAAATGACGTTTGAAGAGAATGGAGTGTATTTTATATGGTGTGAAATCCGTCCGAATAGTTTATAATGTTGAATATCTCTTTGCCACAGATGCAATGAGGTTGTCGATAAGAGTTAAGGAATCCTTTTTTAAAAATTTGTCCTAAACGAGCACTTACATCTTATAAGTTACTGTGATGCAAAAGTTATAGTTTCTGACCCCAACAGTATCCTAGAAATTGCAATATTCTCAATTAATTGGGTTTAAAACTTTTTCTAGAAAAAAAATGTTTAATTTGTGAAATTAAATTGTCGAATGTTTTAGAAATCGTTCATAATGAGAAAATTATATCTTAAATGTTGCCACCAAAAAAAAAAAAAAAAAAAAAAAAAGATTTTAAATTTTTAGTTATATTAACATCAAAGAATTCTCAATTTTAGAACTTTTTTTGCTCGTGCTTTGATGGTGATTATTGTTCCTACGAAAAATATAGTATATTTTGCAGCAAAGATGGTTACCAACATTTTTTGCCCACATTATTTTTTAAATCGGCTTGATACTCCCAATGATAAAGAAAAACACACAAATGTTAATGCATTATAGAATAGAAATACAGAATCAAAAGCTATTTATCTCCTATTGTATACACATAAATTATCTAATTAGTACTAGCAGATGCATTTTTAAATATACATAGGTCAATATAATGCTTCATTTTTCTTTTATTAGTATTTCTTAGTATTCATTTTTCATTTATTTGTATTATTCAGTAAAAAACTCACTTTCTTAAGCCCGAATTACGTCAAACTTTTTATAAAAGCGCCTAAGTCCATATAACAGCGAAGTATTGTGAAGAGCATTAAATACAAGGTAGTAAGACACTTAACCAAACGCAGGTAATAAATCGCCAAATATTGTTCTTTTCGCTTTCTCTCGAAATGCATTTTTTCCGTACATTAAAAAAACACGATTTTGAGTCATCTTATTTAAAATTCAAATAAATAGATAAGAGGAAGCAATAATAGCGTAAGTCAAAACATTTTATTTCAGCATCAAGGAATTGTATCGTAGTTACACATGTGGAAAAAAGCTGCTTTTGGCCAAAACACGTTGTCTTCACTAAATTTGAATCCGATTAAAAAAAATACCGTGATTAATTAAAATGTTATAAGCAGAGCTGCCAAGTCTCCGGCATTTTGGGTACCGGTATTTTAATACAGAAAATGCTTTATTAAATTGGAACATTCTGCGGATTTGAAAAATAACTTTTCCTATAAGAAAATTCTGCTATGCAATAAGCGGGGGCTTGGCATCTCTGTATAGGAATATTTCGTAATATACTTTTCAACCTTAAAAAAAGCAACGACCATTTTTCGGGTACAAAAAGTATTGCTAATTGTTCCATTTTGCATACAAGGTACTGATTGTAATATTGATAATCTATGGTGATAAATTTCCAATAATTTTTCAAATCCCATTTATTTCATTAAAAATATAAATCTTTTATTCATTTAGTTTAAAATAAATGTTTTTTAACTAATTTCATAATACTTTTGAAATATCACTTTTCATTGGCCATTTTTTTAAAGCATTTAGAAAATGGTTGTTGTTTTCAGTCAAATATAGACTTTGGTCTGTCCGTATTTTATTTTATTATTATTATTATTTATAAATGGTTGAGAAATATTCATACTTAATCCATAACGTACATAATATATGACTCTGTTATTACATAAGTCACCTTTTTATTATCATAAAAATTATGTTTTTACTGATTTTTATTAACTCAATATGAAAAATTTTGTGCTTTGAGCAATAGATGTCCGCATTTCATTTATTTATTTATTTTAACAAAATTCTTTGTATTTAGAAGAATTTTATTTAAATAGGAAATCCAAATGTTGCTGTTAATAAAGAAGAAAGTTACAAAACGAGTAGACGCATACTATCAAATATGGAAAAGCGACGAATCAAGACGTCGAATGAAATATCATCTTTTAAAGCAAAAAAAAAAAAAACGAGGTCTGATTATCGAGCCTAATGATTACGAAATGTGCATTACATTAAAAAATATATATACATATATATACTGCAAATATTGATTTTTTTTTTCTTTTGTGCAGTTTTGGCTTCGAAAGGTGCGCCATGTTGCAAAAAGATATAAGCTACTATGAAAACACACTTGATAAACGTTCATACTCAGTTTTACAAATAAATATGGCACATATATGCCCTATACACACCGAGGTACCTAATTGGTGCCAAAATGGCGTTCAGTTGCCTAACATGCTGGTTATCATATGAATGTTATAATAAATTGTTTGTTCTAAAAATATTATCATTTATTGATTGTTATTTCTTTTTTTTAATAACAGGAAATGTTTCGTTTATTCTTTTTTTTTTCATTTTGAAATAAATAAATAACGTGTTATTATAGCATGCTATATGTATCTGGTAATCAAAACAATGTTTTCGCCTAATTGGCATAAAAAATCTCGCCAAACCCAGTGCTTACATCTCTTGTATATTACCTCAAGTATTTTATTTATGTATACTATAATTGTTTTTACATACCACTTACTTCTTCTTGTATATAAAAATAGGTAAGTGGCTCCTTTATGCAGTATAAATCTTAAAAAAAAATAGCCCCCGTTGCCCCTTTTTGGATCGAATTTTAAAAAAAATCAATGTCTAATTCCAGTATTGCTCCCAGGTATGCATACATATTCTAAATTTCAACGTTGTATGCACACAGGAAATGGATGTAAAATGAGAAAAGATGTCACATATGCACCGGCGTACATAATTGGCGTCAAAATGGCATTATTTTACCGGAGATGGTAACACGGCTTTATTCATTTATTATTTGTTTATTTACTCATAAAATGTTTATTTACTTTCACTTCCTTTTTTTAATTATATAAAATATTTCTTTTTATAGTTATTAATTATTATTATTATTTTATTTACTGTGAGTTCTTTTTGAAAACAGAAAATAATTTTAAAATGTGTATGTAATCGTTATTTGAAAACGGAGTTTTCGCCAAATGGGCTTTGAAAAAAATTGCGCCAAATCTGATGCGCTTGTGGTATCCGTACCGAAAAATTAGTGACCAGAATTGACTTCCACACACAAACAAAATATAAGTTAAAAGAAAACATGCAATAAAAATAAATATAAAGGGAAAATGATGTCATAAAAGAAACTTTTTATTTAAAAACGTAATTTTTCTAATTTTCACACGCGAAATATATAAAACATTCTTTTAGCGATCAAAAAATGCTATTAAGAGATTATCACAAAATCTCAAAATCAAAGTTTTTATGACATTTTTTTATTATAAAAAAATAACACTTTTTTTTCCTACATGATTAAATTTTTAAATGTTTTATTGCATTCAATATTTCTGCGTGCGTAAATGATTACTATTTACTCCATGTACTGATGCGGTTATCTACGAAAATATCAAGACGGTGAAAATCACGCACACCAAGTTTCTATGACTTATGCAAATAAATTGTGCTTTTTTATCAGTTTTTTTAATATAACTTTTAAACTATTTGGAACTAATTTTTCGTATGTACTGCATTCACCAGACTACCTTCATAGGTACCTATTGGTACAAACAGAATCAAAACCCGACAAGTACTTTTTGAGATTTGCTTGACGAAAGAATTTTTTTGAATTTTAATATCGTTACGTATCTCTGAGTATAAAGACTTCGTTTCGCTCAGACAATTACGGTCAATGGGGAAAAAAGTTTCAAATGCATTTTAATCGTTTGAAATTTAAAATACGCAATTATTACATAATTCTGTCGAGTTATTTCAATTTTTTTTATAATCGTGCGCATAACATCAATTACAGGGGCAATTAAAAGTATTCAATTACATTAAGGTCAATGGGGAAAAAGTTTCAAATATATTCTATATGTTTGAAATTTTAAATAGATAGTTATTACATAATTTTGTCGAGTTATTTCAAATTTTATGAAATTCGGATGCATAGATCAATTATAAGGACAATCAAAAGTATTCCGTTATATTACGGTCAATGGGAAAAAATGTTTCAAATGCATTTTAATCGTGTTACACTCATGCGAACTTAATAAAATTTATATGCAACTATAAAGTACATATTATAATATACATCTTACATAATTTGTGGTGCAAAGAACATTTGTTATTGATTTACAAGGCCACACAAAAGTATTCCATTACATAATGGTATAGGGAGAACATTGTTTGATGAGCGTTTTAATTGTAATTGACTATTTACAATTTTATTAGATTGATATATGAAAGTAATATTTTTAAAACTTCGTTATCGTACAAACGCACCTAATTTGCTACGCTTCACGTGCAATTTCCAACTTGTTTTCTTCATTTTGAGAACTACGGCTTTTGAGCTTATTCACATTAAGAATTTCCAAGGTATGTTTTGAGATTTTCACATAAGTTGTTCTATACATTTAGCTAATACAATATGGAAAGGAAAGTTTGATAGTGCTCACGCAAGCGCAATGAAAAATTAGTTAGTAAACTTGCTCATTTTCCATACATTTTTTTTAAAAATTCTAATTACAGGATATCAGGTAGAATATTGTTTGTCATATTTTCGGGAAAGAATATTTTTTTTATATTAAGAACTATGAAAAACTAAGCAAAATACTTGGAAAAATTTGGGACAATTTTTATAAAACCCTTAATTTCTCTACGAGTATTCATGCTATCCGTATCAGAATGAACACATTTTATTACAATAAGTAAGTTAATCATAATCTATAGTTTGAAGGCTTTTGCTTTATTGGCTTTACATGGTTATCCAAAAATAATAATTATTTTTTTTCAATTTGTTGACGGCCCCGTACCGATTTTCGGTAAAAAAATCCACGGAAATGTATGACCTGTACTATTATGTTTACACATTTAAAGTTTCAGGATAATTCCTGATGCATTTGTCTAGATATTTAACAAAATGTCTAAAATCGAAAGCGGCCGATCACCATTGTCCATATAGTAAATATATATTTTATGTTATCACTGTTTCTTGTATACTTATATAGTTCTCACAATAAAGTTACTTTCTGCACAGTTATAGTAAACATACGTTAATTAATTTAAATAATACAAATCAAAATTACTTTTCTTTTTATACTTTTTGATTCGGTCGTTATTCGTTGCAAAACTTTTCTCATCAAAATTTATGTCAAAGTATAAACGCAAAATTTAAACTTAATACAGAAAAAGAAAATAATATACCAAATGAATAATGATTTAACTTCCGGATGTTACATCGATCTTTTTGAAAGTAATTTTCTCATACAGTTTACCTTCCAGTGCAGTTTTTATATAGAATAAAATAACAATTATTTTCTTTATTTTTCTCTAAGGAAAAAACATTGTATGTGAATCTGCATCTGTTAGCCTAAATTTAGAGTAATTACTTTTTGAATCGATGGTATTTAAAATTGAAATTCTTATTTTCTTTATACGTTAGTTGATTGCTTGGTTGCATTAGCGTGATTTCTGGCTATTTAAATATGCCCCAGGCTGCCTTAAAAAATCTTAGTTATTATCTTATTCTTCTGTTTTCGGATGATGAAACGAAGAAATTGTTGTTTAAAGAAATGGAAGTTTTGCAATGCGAAAATTAGAAAACTTAAGTGGTTTTTACATAGGTAAAAAAGCTTTTATTTTGATTTTTAAATGAAATCTAAATTTGTTTCAAGTTAAAAAAAAATCATTTCATGGAATTATAAAAGAGGATTAACTGACAAATATTAAAATAGTGCAGATTTAACTGTAACAACTTTTGATGGGCTTGCTTACCGGAGAGGAAAACTTACAGCAGTAAATTTAAATAGAATTTATTTCTTATTTAAACGCAGTACTTATACAAAATTTCAACCATAAACTAGTCGTTGGGGGCCACCGTAATACTTCCACCTACGGGCCACCGTAAGTTTTCGCCAAATTGGCGTAAAAAAGGGAAAAAGCACAAATGTGGTGCACATAAGGCATTTGTGCCAAAATATTTTACAAGTTTGTTTTAATTAGTCACTTCTTCTTCAATTTTCTTCATATTTTTTGTGTTAGATAATATTTAAAATGATATTGGACTAATCTTCAATAACTGAACACCGCCAAATAGCATATTTACTATATTATTGAAAGTTTTATTGGCACAGATATTATATATCACCGAGGTAACTAATAGACTTTAAATTGGCATTATATTGTCTGAGATATATTAACCCGACTATTAATATTTATTTATAAATAAAATGCTTATTTACTTTATAAATTGTATAAATTGTCTTGTTATATACTTATTAATTAAACTTTTTTCATAAATTTTTATTATTATTTAAATAATAGAAAATAATTTATATATACACATGTAACTGGTATTCGAAAACAATATTTCCGCCAAATTAGCATAAAAAATTATCGCGTCAAACTCGGCGCATATGACATCTTTGCCTTTTTGTTTATGTATTAAGGAGATTTCTAGATCATCAACGAGATCATAGAAAATTTGTCAGATTATTTCATTTGAGATTATTAAATTTATGGTTTTTCATTATGAAACAAACGAAGAAAAGAAAATTTACTATTGATGCAACTACAGAATTAACGACTGCTTGGCGTTATTTTTTTTTTAAATCGAAAAGGCGATTTTTTAATTATTTGTTTTATTTTTTGTTTACATTATTATAAACATTTTTCCATTTTTATATACGCATCACCTTGGCGCGTTTTTTGAAATCTGACATCAGTTTGGCAAACACTGGGTTTTCTAATACCAGTTATATGTTACATTATTTTTAATTATTTTCGATTATTTTAAAAAGGAAACAATAATAAATAAGTGAAGTTTAATTAATAATTATAGAACGATACAATAAAGAAAGAAAAAAATAAAGAAAAGTAAAGAAACAAAGTTTATTAGTAAATAAACAACAACAACCAGATTACCACGCAATCCATAAAATCACAATTTTGTTGCAATCGCACCAACGTGATCCGTACATGACACCTGACCAAAATATTATTCGCTATATTATTATTTGTATTTTTTTTACATTATTTGGTACTACTTGATTATCCCATCGACCAAAAAACTGCCGCCAAAATAAAAGATTAAATGACAATAGTGGATGATCGTAAATGCCACATTCATTTGAAATTAAACATGTTACATGCGTTTGTTACGTCATTAACTACTTTCTAATTCGACGTTTTATTTGTATTTCTATTAATATTTTAGTAATTTATTGATTCTTTGGTTATTTAAAATAAAAGTTATATTCGTTTGTGTAATATGGTGAATCGTTTTGCAATATGTATAATTTGGCGAAATTGATCTATGGAATAATAAAGTAGTACCTATTATTTATTAAGTATCTATCTGAATATTTAAGTTGACAGAACTATCGTACTTTTCAAGTCTCCGTAGAGGCATTCGCCAAGCTGTCGTTAATTCTGTGTTTTAGCCCTATTATGTATTTTTCATCTGTAGTTTTCTTACTATCCCAAAAAAGCAATATTTTGCAATGTGCAGGAAAAATATTCGGAATATCAATGATATAGAATTAAAATATATATATATATATTTGCAATTAATTTATCAATCATTCAGATTTAAAAAAAAAAAAAAACTTTAAAATTGGCTAAGAAAAAAATATACATTAAATACCGACAGTAGAAAATTTTGCTTATGATGTTTATGTAGCAGTTTTAATTAACATTAAGCCCTATCAACAGAATTTTATCAAAAATTAACTATTAAATACTACTTCATTACCCCGTCGAAAAAAAAAAACTATCGCCAAGGTATAAGATTAAATGCCAATATTAGATGATTGTCTTGATTGATTTCTACAAAATTTAACATCAAGATTATTCCCGATTTAACAGCTACACGTTTGCAACTGCAGGGCTGCCACAGGCGACTATTTTTTAACTCTAATTGGCACCACTTTCTTTAAACAGAAATCCTTAACATACACTTTGACAACACTTGCAAGAAAAATTTATTTTGAAATTTATATTACAAAAATAGTGGTGCGAGCGGAATATAAAAATAGTCGCCTGTGGCAGCCCTGCAACTGGTTTAAAAAAATGAAGAGGCAGTGAAACTGATGTAATTTTAATTTTACCCAAATAATTCAGCTTTAAAACACACATTTTATGCTTCATTATTCTAATAAATATATAAGTTAAACACTCTTTTTTTACATTTTTTTGCTATGTACTTTGCTGGAACAGACCAAGGTATATACAAAACTGTAGTAGAGTTGCCAGAAGTAAACGGTTATTAAAAAATGTAATGCAACATGTAATGAGATTGCATTTAGGCTACCAGATCTGCACATAGTGCAAGTTCAGATTCGGGAGTTTAAGAACTAACAAATGATAATGTGCTATTTGAAAATTAATAGAGTTTGATAATCATTGCAATGCTTTCTGACAAAATAATGTGATGAGTAGAGAACATTTTGATTCCTGCTGTCACAACGGTCTCATTTTCATATCAAACTCTACTGTAAACGATCAAATAAGAGAGATGGTACTTAATTACAAAAAATTTTGTCCAAGGCATACAATAGTACAATATCGCAATGACATTGGCACTGGTATCGTTTTCAGCATTGCGGAAGGACTTTCCAGGTAATGGTCTACACTGCTTTAAAAAAGAAATTTCAAATCACCATTTTGTTTGAATCAAGATTTGTTTGGAAAAATGGACCAGCGAAGCGGGCACAGCCTGCTAGTTTTTATAAAAATTACTCTTTGTTCATTTTTGCGATGCGATAAATATTTTATCCATTATTATATTTGATAAATATTTGATTTTAATATTTATGTTGAGAACAGAATCTTTTCTTTCAAAATGTTACCAGGAAAATAAAATGAAGATGGTAACTTAAAAATTAAACATTAATCGCTTCCCTGATTTTCCCGTACGTCATGCAGGCAACGTGTTTATGTTAACATGATCAATGAGATGAGATCACAAGCATATTCCAATCATGAATTATTATTTTCACCAAACAATTTTTATTGTAAATTTTGCATCATTTAATTTGAGCATTTTTCTGTTTCTATTAGACAAATTATTTTGTTTTGAAAAATTGGTGATAAAACATTAAAAATTCTCTAAAAGCCGCCAAGCATGTGCATTATTTGAGAGATTTTTTTCAAAAATATTGATCAGTTAAATGGTTAAAAAGACCATTTTTTGATTTTTTTTTTATTGTTGCGGAATAGGCAGTGCACCAAGTCCATTAAAATACAAGGTGCGGAATTGAAAAAAAAAAATTTGGTCAGATTTTGAATGAAAATGTAAAATGAAGAGTGCTGCATCCTTTTAAAGGCCACTACCTATGTCCATTTCATTATGTCTAGGAAAGCGGTTTGTAAAAATTTATTCTCCCTCTGTCCCAAATTAGTTGCTACATTTGAATATTTTTGTACGGATTATTGACACTGATGATTTTATAATTTTGTTTGAACATTTTTCAGAGATTTCAGGCTGCTATGCTTCAATGTATAACATTTACATACCAAGAATTTCCACCACCCTTACGTAAATCACTACCATATTTCCAGATATCCAGAGCTTGCTTACTTTTAAACCTCGCCCCATTTTGTTCTGTATTTAAAACGTTCCCTAGAACATTCGATAAATACAAATTTCTATCCATTTTTTCTTTAATTTCTCCCCTGATACAGGGATCAAACACTACCAAATGAAGCTAGCCATTGTCCCATTCTATTTATAAAATACTCGATTTTTCACCACTCAAAAATTTTTCCCTTATAGCTGGCAACCCTTTTATATAATTATTTTTCAATTTTTTTTGCTATTAATTTCTACAAGTTTTGCTACCTTTCTTTCCAATTTTTTACCAATCATTTTGCTTGAATTCGAGTCCGATCTTAGCCTTGGCAACGCTGCCATACACATTACTTTAGTAATAAATCTTTTGCTTTTGCAATGCTCCAAAAGTTCAGTTTCACCTGACATTTATAGCAGTTCTGCTTAAATAATCATTTTTCAAATGTTGCAGCAAAAATAGCAATACAGCGTTACACTGTTTTTTATTTTTTTCCTTCTTTAGCGCACTTTTTAAATTATTATTCATAATCGCAATTATCATCACTTTTATATTAAGTTTAGTCACATTATCTGCTATTTCCATTTTTTCACATTCAGATTACCATTACTTTAAGTGTACCTTGTATACTACATAACATTCAATGCAGTATAATTTCATTGATGTCCAGTTACTCAACGGCACCCGGAGTTATTTATGACTCCACCTACTTGAAATGTAGCAACTGATTTGAGACAACATTTTGACCTAAATGTAGCAACTAATTTGGGACGGAGGGAGTAGTGTTATTGAGCGTAGTCGACCGAAGAAAACTCTCGAGACTTTTATTTATGTTAAAAAGTCAAATTTTAACCGACAAGGGGAGGTATCTGAGTATGGAATCGATCAAAACAAAAGCAGTCTTAAATCTCAACCAGCTGAAAGAACAGGACTTCTTGCACTACTTTGCACCGTGACAAATTCAGATTTTTTGTGCAGGAATCAACAAGGGGAGTATATTAGAAGTGAGAAAGCTTCTAATATAATTAGTAACGAATTAAAGTTTTTATGACGTCAGTCCGTTACTTAACCTCTTGGGGACAAGCGATAAGATAAACGTACCGCATAACGTGTTCAGAATCCTTGATTAATCCCACCAGTAATTTTTTTTATTAATTTCAGCATATTTAATGCGAGTATTTTATCGATGTAATTAAGTAAAAATTTTCAATCTTAAAAAAATAGTGGTGCAGGATTAAAAATTTTCTAAAAAACCCTCGTTCCGAAGGGGTTAATAGTCACACTTCAGAAACACAGAATCGAAAGAGCATTGTAATGATGCTTCGATCATAACCTTCGATGTTTTCAATTCAAATAAAATTAAAAGGGTTATTACTTAAAGAACTAGGTTAAAAACCATGTAGAAACAAGAAATATTTCATTAAATAATTTATCGAATCTATTTTTTTGTCACACAAAAAAATGGCTTCAGAGAAGAAAAACGTATTACATTTTGTTGTCAAATTGTATAGTGTTTTCTTCCAACTTTTATGACAAAATATATTTATCTTATAAATGCATCTAGTAAATTTTACACTAAATACATATAGTAAGACATTTGTGTTACTATTTAAACCTAGAAAACGTATATGAGATCATAATGTTCCATGAAGGAGGACAGTGAGGGGGGGAATGATCCTCTATATATTTCATCATCGTTCTAAAATATTTGAATCGTACTTTTAATTAAATTGAAAATATTACTCGTAGTACGGAAAGATATTAACTATTTTAATTCGAACGAAATTCGCCATACCGACGAAGTATTTTCTTTATTTTCTATCACATGCTTTCTTTTCCCCACATTCTGTTTTCTCTATGTAATTTTCTGAACACTTCTCTTTTTATATATTTCTTCCCTATTTTACTGATGAAGTATGCATTTAATTTAGTAGATTTGATTATGAATCATTAAAGTATTAAAACTGCATACATTTTAGAAATGTACATGTTAATTTTCATCACATTGTTGGAAATAGAGCCTTAAATTTAACACAAATGTCATTATCACAGATCTACTAATTATATCCTGCGGGAATATATTTAATTGCATTAAATTTATCATGTACCATTTAATTAATTATGCATTCAGTTTACGAAATGCAATATAATTCTTTGAGATGAATGTTTATTAAATCTCAAATCATTAGCAATTATTCATGATATAAACAGATTATTACGGAATGAATATATAAGTAAATAAATTTTAATTAAAACAAAATTCTGTGCTTTTAACCCAAAATTTATAAACATTTTGTTCGGAGTAATATAAAGAGAAAACAAAAATGTATGTTATGTCGTCAGAACATACATCGTTTAGGCATAATATTTGCCAAAATTCATTTAGATTTAATTGACATAAACTTTATTTTTCGTAAATGATTTTTCATTTTTGTACAAATAAATGAATTTTTTGTTCTAGATTTAATGATATTAAGGTTAAACTATTTTCAATTGCCTTTTAATTTTTAAGCTGCAAAATTAAAATAATGCATTCGTTGTGTAAGAGATTCTGTAATTTTCCAGGCATCCCTGTGCCTTATGTGAGAATTCGTATTTAGAGTCCTTAATTAATTAGGCTTATGGAAATAATAAAACAACGACATTACAATAGATATTCAATATGATTTATTTTAATTATACTTTTCGGTCCTTCTTTTTTAAAAATTCATTAATTACGTCATCATAATAAATACTTTTAAGGATATTTTATTCTGTTGAAATTATGGGAAGCTAGGATAATCATTTTTGTCTGATAGTTGAACTGAAATGTATTTTTATCAATGGCGTGGAATTATTGCGAAGAGAATTCCAAATTATATAATAATATCCTTCAGAAATGAAATTTTAAGAAAGGTTTAATATTAGATTTTTTTATAATTGTTTGGGTCTTCATGGTGCAAGTTGAAGTAAAAGTGCTTAGTATTTTTCGTTTTTGTGTATTTTGATTTTCGAAGTAGATGCGTATATGGGGTGCAGTCGATTATTCGTTTGGGGATGTCAGTGGATTTGGAGGTGAGTGGTGATAATGTGGAAGAGTTAGTGGAAGAATACAACGAAAAACGCAC